>CM050164.1:35587213-35707213 GCA_027410445.1 Discoglossus pictus
TCACATATATAGTTGTGAGCGTACGAGTCGTTGCTCAGGCTTGCGGGCTCGCGCAGCGAGCCGCGGGCCTCGCGTAGCGAGGTCACTGGGCAAGGGCCTCAGTTGCTGGCATGGAGCGCCGAAGGCGCTCCATGCCAGCAACTGAGGCCCCTCGCGAAGCGAGGGCCTCAGTTGCTGGCGAGGTCACTGGGCACGGGTCTCAGTTGCTGGCATGGAGCGCCGAAGGCGCTCCATGTCAGCAACTGAGGCCCCTCGCGAAGCGAGGGCCTCAGTTGCTGGCGAGGTCACTGGGCAAGGGCCTCAAACCCTCGCAAAATTCACGTCGCTACTCAAAAAACACGACACACAAATTACGACACTCGCTAAATTTTACGAGGCACGCAAACAACGTACGAAACACGTTACCACACATTACGACCTCGCAAACATCGGACGCAACACGCCGACATACAAACATTTAAAACACAATACATACACACAGCACATACATAAAAAACTTACCTACACCAAGAGGGAGCACCCAGGACCTCAAAAATGCAACTTACACCTCGATTTTACTCGAAATAAAACAGTTTAGAGACTAAAAAAAAAACGAAGCGAGAGAAAAAATGGCCGCCGAACAAAACGAAAACGAGGCTACAGCACTCTAAACTCGCAAAACACCACAAAACACCTACGGATATTCCGATACAGACCTATACCACACATTACTCGCCATTTTACACCAATGCGGAAGTACACGACTACGCTAACGGTTTGGTCTCGCGCACGCACAGTGTTACACTGCACACGTTCATCACGCTTACACAGCAGCTCCACACCACTAATGCTGCAGCAACATCAACACAGATTGCCAGCTCTTCATCACAATGCTTCAAAATAGGTACACTATATTCATTTACTAATTTAGCTACCTTACAATTTCATTGCCGTCATTTTTTGACGGGCAATTCGCTAGTCACATAAATAGTTGTGACGATACAAGCTTTTGCCAACGATTGCAGGCTCGCGCAGCGAGCCGCGGCCCTCGCAAAGCGAGGGTCGCAGTTGCTGGCAAGGAGCGCCAAAGGCAACTGGGGCCCCTTTTGCAAACTTTACGTCGTAACGCAAACAAAATACGAGACACGTTACCACCCATTACGACCTTGCAAAAAAACGGCCTGCAACACGCACATATCAAAACATGAAAAATCCAATACACACAACAAATACCTAAAAAGTTTACCTACAGCAAGAGGGAGCATCCAGGACCTCGAAAACTAAAGTTAAACCTCAATTTAAATAAAATTAAAGCAGTTTAGACAGTAAAAAATTCTCTAAGCAAGAGAAAAAATGGCTGCCGAAAAAAAACGAAAACGAGGCTACAGCAGTCTAAAGACGCAAAACACCACCAAACACCTACGGATATTCTGAAAAAGACCACCAAACAGCTACGCATATTCTCTTGTTCCCTCTCCCCCCCTCGTTCGTTCCCTCTCCCCCCCTCGTTCCCTCCCTCTCCCCCCCTCTGTCCCTTGTTCTCTCTCCCTCCCTATGACTCCCCCTCCCTTGTTCTCTCTCCCCCTGCCTTGTTCGTTCTCTCCCTTGTTCTCTCTCTCCCTTGTTCTCGCTCTCTCTCTCTCCCTTGTTCTCGCTCTCTCCCTTGTTCTCGCTCTCTCCCTTGTTCTCGCTCTCTCCCTTGTTCTCGCTCTCTCCCTTGTTCTCGCTCTCTCCCTTGTTCTCGCTCTCTCCCTTGTTCTCTCTCTCTCCCTTGTTCTCTCTCTCTCCCTTGTTCTCTCTCTCTCCCTTGTTCTCTCTCTCTCCCTTGTTCTCTCTCTCTCCCTTGTTCTCTCTCTCTCCCTTGTTCTCTCTCTCTCCCTTGTTCTCTCTCTCTCCCTTGTTCTCTCTCTCTCCCTTGTTCTCTCTCTCTCCCTTGTTCTCTCTCTCTCCCTTGTTCTCTCTCTCTCCCTTGTTCTCTCTCTCTCCCTTGTTCTCTCTCTCTCCCTTGTTCTCTCTCTCTCCCTTGTTCTCTCTCTCTCCCTTGTTCTCTCTCTCTCCCTTGTTCTCTCTCTCTCCCTTGTTCTCTCTCTCTCCCTTGTTCTCTCTCTCTCCCTTGTTCTCTCTCTCTCCCTTGTTCTCTCTCTCTCCCTTGTTCTCTCTCTCTCTCTCTCTCCCTTGTTCTCTCTCTCTCTCTCTCTCCCTTGTTCTCTCTCTCTCTCTCTCTCCCTTGTTCTCTCTCTCTCTCTCTCTCCCTTGTTCTCTCTCTCTCTCTCTCTCCCTTGTTCTCTCTCTCTCTCTCTCTCCCTTGTTCTCTCTCTCTCTCTCTCTCCCTTGTTCTCTCTCTCTCTCTCTCTCCCTTGTTCTCTCTCTCTCTCTCTCTCCCTTGTTCTCTCTCTCTCTCTCTCTCCCTTGTTCTCTCTCTCTCTCTCTCTCCCTTGTTCTCTCTCTCTCTCTCTCTCCCTTGTTCTCTCTCTCTCTCTCTCTCCCTTGTTCTCTCTCTCTCTCTCTCTCCCTTGTTCTCTCTCTCTCTCTCTCTCCCTTGTTCTCTCTCTCTCTCTCTCTCCCTTGTTCTCTCTCTCTCTCTCTCTCCCTTGTTCTCTCTCTCTCTCTCTCTCCCTTGTTCTCTCTCTCTCTCTCTCTCCCTTGTTCTCTCTCTCTCTCTCTCTCCCTTGTTCTCTCTCTCTCTCTCTCTCCCTTGTTCTCTCTCTCTCTCTCTCCCTTGTTCTCTCTCTCTCTCTCTCCCTTGTTCTCTCTCTCTCTCTCTCCCTTGTTCTCTCTCTCTCTCTCTCCCTTGTTCTCTCTCTCTCTCTCTCCCTTGTTCTCTCTCTCTCTCTCTCCCTTGTTCTCTCTCTCTCCCTTGTTCTCTCTCTCTCTCTCTCCCTTGTTCTCTCTCTCTCTCTCTCCCTTGTTCTCTCTCTCTCTCTCTCCCTTGTTCTCTCTCTCTCTCTCTCCCTTGTTCTCTCTCTCTCCCTTGTTCTCTCTCTCTCCCTTGTTCTCTCTCTCTCCCTTGTTCTCTCTCTCTCTCTCTCCCTTGTTCTCTCTCTCTCTCTCTCCCTTGTTCTCTCTCTCTCTCTCTCCCTTGTTCTCTCTCTCTCTCTCTCCCTTGTTCTCTCTCTCTCTCTCTCCCTTGTTCTCTCTCTCTCTCTCTCCCTTGTTCTCTCTCTCTCTCTCTCCCTTGTTCTCTCTCTCTCTCTCTCCCTCGTTCTCTCTCTCTCTCTCTCCCTTGTTCTCTCTCTCTCTCTCTCCCTTGTTCTCTCTCTCTCTCTCTCCCTTGTTCTCTCTCTCTCTCTCTCCCTTGTTCTCTCTCTCTCTCTCTCCCTTGTTCTCTCTCTCTCTCTCCCTTGTGCTCTCTCTCCCTTGTGCTCTCTCTCCCTTGTGCTCTCTCTCCCTTGTTCTCTCTCTCTCCCTTGTGCTCTCTCTCCCTTGTGCTCTCTCTCCCTTGTGCTCTCTCTCCCTTGTGCTCTCTCTCCCTTGTGCTCTCTCTCCCTTGTGCTCTCTCTCCCTTGTGCTCTCTCTCCCTTGTTCTCTCTCTCCCTTGTTCTCTCTCTCCCTTGTTCTCTCTCTCCCTTGTTCTCTCTCTCCCTTGTTCTCTCTCTCCCTTGTTCTCTCTCTCCCTTGTTCTCTCTCTCCCTTGTTCTCTCTCTCCCTTGTTCTCTCTCTCCCTTGTTCTCTCTCTCCCTTGTTCTCTCTCTCTCTCTCTCTCCCTTGTTCTCTCTCTCTCTCTCTCTCTCTCCCTTGTTCTCTCTCTCTCTCTCTCTCTCTCCCTTGTTCTCTCTCTCTCTCTCCCCCCCTTGTTCTCTCTCTCTCTCTCCCCCCCTTGTTCTCTCTCTCTCTCTCCCCCCCTTGTTCTCTCTCTCTCTCTCCCCCCCTTGTTCTCTCTCTCTCTCCCCCTTGTTCTCTCTCTCTCTCCCCCTTGTTCTCTCTCCCTTGTTCTCTCTCCCTTGTTCTCTCGTTCTCTCTCCCTTGTTCTCTCGTTCTCTCTCCCTTGTTCTCTCGTTCTCTCTCCCTTGTTCTCTCGTTCTCTCTCCCTTGTTCTCTCGTTCTCTCTCCCTTGTTCTCTCGTTCTCTCTCCCTTGTTCTCTCGTTCTCTCTCCCTTGTTCTCTCGTTCTCTCTCCCTTGTTCTCTCGTTCTCTCTCCCTTGTTCTCTCGTTCTCTCTCCCTTGTTCTCTCGTTCTCTCTCCCTTGTTCTCTCGTTCTCTCTCCCTTGTTCTCTCGTTCTCTCTCCCTTGTTCTCTCGTTCTCTCTCCCTTGTTCTCTCGTTCTCTCTCCCTTGTTCTCTCGTTCTCTCTCCCTTGTTCTCTCGTTCTCTCTCCCTTGTTCTCTCGTTCTCTCTCCCTTGTTCTCTCGTTCTCTCTCCCTTGTTCTCTCGTTCTCTCTCCCTTGTTCTCTCGTTCTCTCTCCCTTGTTCTCTCGTTCTCTCTCCCTTGTTCTCTCGTTCTCTCTCCCTTGTTCTCTCGTTCTCTCTCCCTTGTTCTCTCGTTCTCTCTCCCTTGTTCTCTCGTTCTCTCTCCCTTGTTCTCTCGTTCTCTCTCCCTTGTTCTCTCGTTCTCTCTCCCTTGTTCTCTCGTTCTCTCTCCCTTGTTCTCTCGTTCTCTCTCCCTTGTTCTCTCGTTCTCTCTCCCTTGTTCTCTCGTTCTCTCTCCCTTGTTCTCTCGTTCTCTCTCCCTTGTTCTCTCGTTCTCTCTCCCTTGTTCTCTCGTTCTCTCTCCCTTGTTCTCTCGTTCTCTCTCCCTTGTTCTCTCGTTCTCTCTCCCTTGTTCTCTCGTTCTCTCTCCCTTGTTCTCTCGTTCTCTCTCCCTTGTTCTCTCGTTCTCTCTCCCTTGTTCTCTCGTTCTCTCTCCCTTGTTCTCTCGTTCTCTCTCCCTTGTTCTCTCGTTCTCTCTCCCTTGTTCTCTCGTTCTCTCTCCCTTGTTCTCTCGTTCTCTCTCCCTTGTTCTCTCGTTCTCTCTCCCTTGTTCTCTCGTTCTCTCTCCCTTGTTCTCTCGTTCTCTCTCCCTTGTTCTCTCGTTCTCTCTCCCTTGTTCTCTCGTTCTCTCTCCCTTGTTCTCTCGTTCTCTCTCCCTTGTTCTCTTGTTCTCTCGTTCTCTCTCCCTTGTTCTCTCGTTCTCTCTCCCTTGTTCTCTCGTCTCTCCCCACCATCTCATCCTCATTCCTCCTTCCAATCCCACATTCCTCGACCATCCACTGATTTTCCCATCTCTCCCTCAGGTCCCACATCCACATCCTGCGGCCCATGTCCTCCCTCAGCAGTGTAGGCACATATCGGGGGGGGCGCTATTCACAGGCACGCTTTCCTTTCTGCGCATAAGCGTCTGGGCTCAGGTGTCGTTGTGCGTTTGGAGAGCGCGTAAAAGCTGGAGTGCCCAATGAACAGACTAACAGAGGTAATAGCAAAAAACCTTACAAAATAACTTAATGCAAACTATATCAGCACATCTGTAAAGATGACACAGTCACACCGAACAAGACCTATAATATCAGAGGGTCATATTCATGCACACCTTCCAATGTTGTTTGCATACCACAATGCCCTCTAAGTGAAAGGGGGTGTAACATTGTGGAAACCAGACACAAATTATATCCATAAATCATCTACACAGACATTCTATCAAAAAGCCCAATGAAAGTAGTAATAGTACCCCAGCTGAACACCGGATTACCCAGACCGATCAATCTATCCAAAACCCATAAATCAAAATAAACAGAGGGATTTTCAAAAACATCCAGGAGAGAAAAACATTTTAAATGAAGATGGTCACATTTACAGGACTTAAACAAGGACTGAGGATTTCTAGCATATTATCAAAATATATATATGCACACATACATATATATAACACATAATCACTGCTTGTCTCCAAGTCTCCAACCTTCCAACTCCACTGCCGCATGCCCCAGAATATGTATGCTGTTTGTTAATTTATGTACATTTATAATATTAACTGATTTATAAGAACCTTGCTATCTAACTGGAATTAACATGGTGATCAAATCTGAAAAATCCTCATCTTAAAGGGCCAGTTAATTCAGCACAACTTGGAGCACACCACTGTAATGTACTTCTGAAAACATGTTGAAATACTTTTTGAATTTCTGAAATAGTTGTTTTGGTTTTTTTTATCAGAAAAAAATCATAAATTAAGTTCTGTTTACATGAAAATTGGGCATGACTCCAGAGAGACTGACGGCAAGGGCTGTGTGCAGATCAGAAAAATATGGTACTTGTGGGTTAACTGATGTCTGATAACATTCCTGAAAGCCATAATTCTTTCTGTTCACACAGAGCTTGGAAGAAGATTGAAACGGCTGTTCCTGGCAGATGCTGTAAATCATGAGGCAGTCTGCAGTGTGTTTGTAAACAAACCAAAAACTGAACATTTTTAACTGTTCTTAGTTTAATTAAAAAAGAGCAGTAGATCACTTTAACATAGAATCTTGTGCTCTTTCACATAATGAAGAGCACTTATAGGGAGGTAAATGTCCCTTTAATTTAACTTACCAGTAACTTTAAATAATTGAGATATTTTATTTATCTTTCATACCTTTTCAATAAGAATACAGATTTCCCAGGCCTGTCTACCGCTTTTATTTATAAATTACAATAAATATATCTTGCTAGACAAAACATTCAAATATATATATAGAAGTGGTAAACTTTTAGTAAAGTAATGAATACATAATTAAAAAAAAAAAAAAAAAAAACAAGGGCTGAAGCTTTAGGATCCTACCTTTCAAATTCAGATCGTGAATATTTAAAGAACTCATTTAACTTTTCTTGGCCCAAGACTCACTTAAGTTATTTAGGAATTAAAAATTACCCCTAATATCTCATTACAAATATAATTATTTTGCTCTTTAAGGAACTATCAGCCAACTTAAAGAAATGGAACAAGTTTCAAATTTCATGGTCTGGCCGAATAAACTTGGTCAAAATGAATATTCTCCCGAGAATATTATATTACTAGCAAATTTAGAATTGTAAGGCAGGTAATGCGGTTTGCTACACAAAGTAAGTATTTTGGTTGTGGGAGTACCTTTGGCGCTCATTGCAAGCCTCTTAGTTGGTGTATTTTTGGTCCTTTGGCACGCATTGCAAGGTTTGCGCTGATGGCCTTTTGGCGCGCATTGCGAACCTCTCCCCTGGTGTAGTTGTGCTCCTGTAAACACAGTTGGCGCTCCTTGTGAGGAATGCACTGGTCGCCTTTAGCGTTTATTGTGATTCTGTCTGTTTTTTTTTTTCTGTCTATGTATTTTGTAATGTTAATTAATTACTAAAATTATAAATTAATATACTTTACCTATTTGTAATTAATATATGCAGGAAGCAATATGCTGAAGGGCTAACAATCTGTTTTAATGTTCCTGCAGCATATAATGTAGATTTGCACTGTTGATGAGCTGAGATGCAAGTGTCAGCAATGTGTGCAGTGTGTAGTTAATTTTAACTCCTAAACAGGGAAATACTGTATTGGTCCAAATATAAGCCACACCATTTTTCAAATTTTTGAGTTTGCAAGTTAAGGGTGCGGCTTATATTCGCGACCGTAGAAAAATGACTGCCGATTTGCGCACTTGCGAGTTAAGGGAGAGAGAGAGAGAGAGAGCGCATCACAGGAGGAGCCAGAAAATGTTGGTGTTCCCAAAATAGCCCTAAACATGACTTTGAACCCAGTTATACACACACACTTGATCTTTGCTGCTTGTCAAACTTGTTTATATATATATATATATATATATATATATATATATATATATATATATATATATATATATATATATATATATATATATATATATATATAAACAATGGGGTCTTACATGTTTGAATGTCTCCACTGTATCAACATACAAGACCGGCATTAATAATAACACATTCAGATCAAACGTGGGCAGTGCTTTACTGTACAGTGTCCCTATAAAGGACCACTATACAATGAAAAGCAATTATACACATTTAAAAACTGTGAGTCTGTCTAAGAACATAATTAAGCAGGGAAAATTTCAAAGCTAGTTATTTCCTAGAAAAAATAGTTTGTAATAAGGTTTCTGTGGACCATGAATTACTTCAAGTTCAATTAGCTATATTATTTACTCTAGGGCACCACAATTGGGGGTAAATATGGACCCTACAAATGCTAAATTACATATGGTGTATTTCAAGAAACAGTTTTGTTTTTTTTAGGATAACAATAAGTGTAATGAGAACCTGTTTGGGTGAACTTAATTTAATAGTAGGGTGTCTAATATTGATCTCATAAATCATTACGTTTATGTATACGGCAGACTCGAGATAGGATTCATTTTCTTCATGTCACTGAATAAAATATGAGTATGCCAAGTACCCAAAGTTTACTGTGCAGTCAATTTTTTTTTAATAAAAGAAAAAGAGGGAAAACAAAATATATATAGCAAAGAGTGATGTACACAAAAGTTGCTGCAAGAAGATACAACAGGAGTATGGACAAAGCAGTTATTAAAACTAAAGTTATTTTGATTGCAAGATTATTAAAAGCAAACCAGATTGGGAAGACAACATTTATTAGTCACTATGGTACAAATGCATACCAGATTAAAAACAGAATTCTAAAGAATTGGCAGCTTAAAAAGATGTGTGTACAAGTATTCTACTCCATGAGTCCCCAATGTTATCCTACAAAAGGGTTAGTAATATGTGTGGTGTTTTGTTGAGGTTAGATGTAAACACCTCACCTATATGCTCCAATAAGTTATTTGTGGCCTTAGAGGCTACATTGACCGCCGAAGGCGCTCATTGCAGGGCTCGCTAGCAAGACTTTAAAATGACAGTGGCTGCAATTGCAGGGCACGCGAGGAATGCCAAAGGTGCTCATTGCGAGCCCCACAATACTTTAATACAGCCTACACATGAGCACAAAAGGCGCTTATGTCAATGGCTACGTTCGACAAAACGTGTAGAACTTTCCCGCTGAAAGCGAGGCACACAACAGTTTACGATTTTAATGGCCAAAAAGGTCTCAACCTTGTAACTCGAAAGACCCCCAAAAATAGCCAAATAATAATTTTAAAAAAAAATTACTCATACACCATATTTGGTAGATCGAAAATCATCTAAGCAAGGGGAAAAAATGGTGACCGAAAAAAACTTAAAAATTCTCAAACTCGATCAAAAACAAGGCCGACGCCAGTAACACTCATCCTTACAACGCCAGGCATGCAGGACTTTGAAAATAAAATCAACTGCAGACCGCATGCGCCGCGCAAAGACTCAGCAGTGACACAGAAGAAAAAGAGACACATGGCATTTCCAAGCACAAAAGTTGCAGGTTACCGGGGGCTTGCAATGAGCGGCAAAGACGCTTATTGCTGGGCTGGCGATGAGCACCAGCCCAGCGCGGCTCTCAATGAGAGCCGCGCAATGACAGCCTTAAGCGCCCGGTGCGGGGCTCGCGATGAGCACCCAAGGTGCTCAGAGGGGGCAGAACCTCGCATTGTGTGGCAAACAGCATTGCCAGGCTTCAGATTTTATTGCCGTCATTTTTGACGGGCAATTCCCTAGTCACATATAATAGTTGTGGTAATTGCGAGTTGTCACACAATGCTAAAAAGATGCAGGCTTGCGAATGAGCAATGAGTGCCGAAACATACGGGTTTGGTGGGGGCTGCAATGAGCGCCGAATCGCGAGGCCCGCAAGACTTTGAAAAAGGCTTGCAACGAGCACCAAAGGTGCTCACTGCGATGCCCACTACAAGCGCCAAAGGCCGTAGACCTTTGGAGCTCAACGCGTGGCCCGTACGACTTTGAAAAAGGCTTGCAAGAGACTCAGAGGAGGGAGATCAGGGGAAAAAAAACACAAGGCAGGGAGAGGGTGCAAAGAGACACAGGGGTGAGAGAGTGGGGAGAGGTCGCTCATTGCGAGGCCCGAAAGTTTCGGTTTGGGCGACACCTACTCATCACGAGGCCCCTTAAGTAGATGGGGAGAGAGGCTCGCAATGAGCGCCAAAGGCGCTCATCGCAAGGCCCGCAAGTTATGAGAGCCTCGCATTGTGCGGCAAACGGCATTGCCAGGCTTAAAAATGTATTGTCGTCATTTTTGACGGCAAGTCGCTATTGTTAAAATATTTGTTAAAATGATTCTGTGGGCATGGCTAAATTGGTAAAACAAGTCCCATTAAGTGGCATATAAATGAAGACAGACATTCAATACATGGGAGTGACATCCCCTAACAACAAATTTGTTACCACTGTGAACAAACACTTTCAGGAATATAGTCATACAAGTGTATAATTAAAATGGTTGGTGTTTGGAAAGAGATCTGAAATAGGGGGTCCAGTGATTAGAATTCTGTGCTTTCACTGCTGCATCCTGGGCTTGATTCCAGTCAGGGAACCAAGAGGTCACACCAACTTGAAGCCATGCAGTACTTGGATGGGAAACCACCTAGGAATACCAGGAGCTGTATGCTTTGGTCCACTGGAGAAGTAACTGGTAATCCACTCCAGTATCTCTGCCATGAAAACCATGTAGATCAGCATGGTGTGTTGCAGTCCATGAGGTCACAGAGTCGTACACAACAAACACACACACCTCAAATAAAGGTAGGGATTTAGAAAATTATACTACGAAGTGTGGTGGATTGCCTTTCTAAATCAGGATATTTGCTTTAATTGCTTTTTTAATGCGTCACTGCTATATTTATTGTTGCAGATTTATAAATTCTAATCAAGTGGTACTGGCCATATCAATATAATTAGATATATTGACTGTTTTATAATGTATTGACCGCGTTATACAAAGAGCTAATATTGGATAATCGTTACGCTAACGTGTTGCCCGTAATGTGACATGTTGGTGATTTCATCTGTGTCTATTTTTATGCACCTAACAAATGGGGTGTTTGTGCATTTCTGCTAAATTATTAATAAAATTTGCATTTTTTGGGCACAACAAGCACTTATGTTCTGATTCAAGTTTTTCCATGTTAATACATTCAGGACGTTAATTAAAAGCATGAACTTCCTGCTTCTAGGCCTGTGAGGGGACGGGGTAAGGTGCCAAATTTAGTATTAGCCAAATACTGACCTTTCGCTTTTCCCTCCTACCCACCTCTCCCACCAATGTGCCCACAAACACAATAATAAAAGATTCAGATTTTTTTTCTAAAAATGTTTTAATATCCATGGCGTACACAGCTGCAAATGTTGGTAATTTATTACATACAAACAAATGCCCTTTTTATTGAACTCCAGTGGTCCTTTAATTTGTGTTTATTTACTGTACCTATTTCGTAGAGTAACTAATGAAAATGTTAATTTATATGGGATAATGATGCAAAGCGAGGGCCACAGTTGCAGGCCACAACCGCGGACATCGCAAAGCAAAGGCCGCTTTTACGGCCAGGCAAGGTGGAGGAGATGAGCACCGTAGGCGCTCATCCCTACGACCCTGCACACCTTGCGCATTATACCTACAACCCGCGGAACTACACATCAACACAAAACTCAAATACACAATTCAAGTGCAAGACCCGTACCACTTTGAAAAACGAAATTGGCTATAAAAATTACGTTCCATAACACTTAGAAAAGAAAACCCCCACAGAGGAAATGAGCGCTGAAGGTAATCACACAACCAAAATACTTATTTTGTGTACCAAACAGCATTACCTGCCTTACAATTCCATTGCAGTCATTTTTTTACGGGCAAGTCGCTAGTAGTTTAATAAAATTCCAACCATTTTGGTAAGTGATGAATGAGCTGTACATTACATTAAATATCACACATTGTATTCTTAATGCCCAAGCCAGATCTAACAATACACCCAGGCATACACAGTTCCATGCAAACGTAACACTATTTTTACACTTCCTTTTTTATTTGTCAGAGTGCTTTACTGTTTCAGCCTGTCTGGTGTTTAAAGTGTCAGAGAAAAAGGTCCATTCATTAAAGGGTCATTTAATTAAGCACAATTTAAACCACATCACAGTAAAGATCTCCTGAAAGCATGTCAAAATAGTTATTGAAATTTTGAAATGCTGCATTTTTCCCTGAGAAATAAAATGAAATCTGCGTTTACATATTTAATAGACTGTCCACGTTTTTGCATTAATCATTAATGCAGCCAATCAGGTTGCAGGGATGTGTGTCATTCAACTCAATGGTAAGACTGCTAACATTTCCAGTATGAAGGGAACAGATCATGTCATTTTAGTAATTTCTTACAGCAGAAAATTCAGGTTTCTGCTCTCTTGCCTCTTTGGAATTTTAACAATGCAGACCAGTGCTGTCCAGAGATCAAAAAATAACCCTTAAACCTATCTGTGCAGGCACAGAATGATGGATTCGCCAAAACATGTCAGCTATGGGTTAACTGGTCAGTTCAGCGTAACCTGAAGTCCACAGCCTTCCAAGTACAGACTCACAACATGCACATGCAATCTGTTATTACACACATGCAACAGAGAGAGGGGGCAGAATAAACTTGTATGTAAACATACAATTAAAAGTTTAGTTTTTTAGCTGTTATTAGTGTAATTAAAACACAATAAAGGTAAATGGCCTTTTAAAGCAATGAAAAGTACACAATAATAAAGACAAATTATAATTGAGTAGATGTGGCTTAAAGAAAAAAAAATTAACATTTCATTATCTACAATATAACACGATTACATTTTAACTCAACATTTAGGAAACTGACAAACTGCAATTGATCTAAAAAAAACTCATGCACCAACTTCTGTTGTTGTTTAGTTGTGACCCTATGGACCGCAGCATGCCAGGCACATCTTGTATCTGGTTGTGCTTATGCATAAGTTTATCTTGGCAAAGATATTTGAGTGGGTTGCCAGTCCCTTCTATAGTGGACTGAGATTTGTCTGGCCTCTCTGCTATGACGTGCCCATCTTGGGTGACCCTATATGGTAAAGCTCACAGCTTAATTGAAGTACTCAAGCCCACAAGGTAGCGATCCAGCCCTAATAATACAGTACATGCAAGTATGCAAACCATGATAGATCTAAATCAATTTTCGAACTTCCTTTTTTATTTACAGTAGACAAAATACACAAGGTCTACATCTAAATATGTTTCCTTCATTAACACTAGTGGTAATAACCCTATCAAGAGCAAACATGGCTGAGTAGTGACCAAAGTATAATATATTTATCAATGTTGATAAAGGGAATTAACTAAAATCAGTAAACAAACCCATCACGGAGTAGACTTTAAAGGGACTCTTGTCACCAACAGGAAGTTGATTAATTTTAAAGATGATTAAAAACTGGGGACCTAACCTTTTTTGTGAGCGCCTTTGTGGAAGTGTGCCTACAACGACAACTCTACGAACACAGGAGCGCTCTCATCGCCATGTAGCAGTGACATCCCCTAACCACGTACCGGGCGAGGTAGGTCATTTATAGCAGTAGATGGCTCTTGGAGCACGGGCACGCGTTCCAATAAGTAGGTGGCGGCACGCTGTTCCAGCGAACAGTGGCGCACACAAAATAGGATAGGACCAAAACTGGCTATACTAGTAGTTTTCCTCTACAGTAAATAATTTCTGAAATATTTAGAATTGATTTTGTCACTCAGTATGCTAATGTGCAGCTCAGTATAATAAGTAGCGGATCAGAGTGCTTGATAAGGGTAGGAGAGGGGTCTAACTGTCAGATAACATTGCAGATCTTTGGTAACTACAAAGACAGATAAGCAGACTAATCCTAAATCCCACATCTAAACAGCTTATTAACATGCATGAGCTGCTCATTTGCAAATAAATACAGTAACAACATAGAATTTTTAAGGATTGATTCACTTTAGAATAAAATGGATAACACAACATATAGCCATTTTTTTCTTTACAAATAAGCGACTTGATTTTGGGGTGACAGGGTCCCTTTAAAGGTATATGCAAGTTTTTCTTTTTTTACCTTTTTCCTAACCTCACACCAGCTGCTTATATCAGACACACACATTACATGGAGTCATTCTATAAAGATACAAATTTATTTTATTTAAAACTAAAAACTCCCTCCCCCCATAGCTACTTACGTCGGCACCTGGTACCTACATTTTTAACCCTATACTAACTTTCAAGCCAACAGCAGAACAGTACAGAGCTCAGACATATCCTGTTTTATATGCCCATTTGTTTCAGTGCTCGAAGCGCGCCAAGCTACTACGCCCGGTATCCCATCTAGCTGTGACTAGCTGCTACTACTCCCAGTAAGTCGTTAGGGGTTTTGGGTTAGGATTAGGAAGCGGGGTTTATTGGGTTAGGGTTAGAGGTTTGGGTTGTACTACCTAGTTTTCACAGCTAGATCTGGACAGGAGCGCGTCCGCGTTCTTACAGTCATCAGTTCCACGCTGCAACAAATGCACACATAAAACAGGATAGATTCCAGAGCTCCACACAGCAATGTCTGAGCGAGGAGAAGAATAAGACTTTACATTCCATGATGCTTTGCTGCACAATCCGACTTTCCAGATTGAAACAATGTTATAGCTGCCTGTGAATGGGCAAAAATAATTATTAATTGTATGCTAATTTTAGCAGGGGGTTCCAGTGGTGTTAACTCTCAATATCAACTGCTTGCAAACTCAAGAAATTTAGCAACATTTAATGTTAATTTATTATTTGATCATGCAAAAAAAAAAAGACAATACAGTGCTGATACTCCCCTATCAGATGCAGTCATAATCCATGGAAAAACTTAGATATACCTTTAAATGAAGAATGAAATGCAGCATCCTTTTCTAATACACACTATTATGTAGTTGCACTGTTTTGCAACCATTTTGGGAAGTGATTGAGGAGTTGTACATGACAAGTTGTACTGATAGTTCCTGCACTCAGCCAGAATCAACAATACATCTACACAGGCACAGTAGATCTACATCATCATTTGTTAGAGATCCAAATAAAAAAAACACAAGGTGCTACCAATTACAATGTCTCTACTTCATCAACACTCGGGGTAATAACCCTTCCAGCAGCAGAGGTGGTGTACTTTACTGCGCATGCGCGTCTGGTAGTTAATTGGTTAAAAGCAGCCGGTTTCCGCTATATATATCTATATATATATTTATAGATATAGAGGAGCTTCTTATAGTACAGGCCGGGTTGGTCACTGTAGGCCGCATGCTGTTTCGCAACGGTCACATATCGGCTAGATATATCCCAGGCCCAAACCGTGCTGCTGATAACTCGGTGTAGGCCGCAGCCAGGGCCCTGACCCCGCTACACTATCATCTGATGCGGCTCTGCCTTAAAACAACGGCCCGCTTACCTGTTGAGTTTCTCCTCCTGTATCTCCTTGAATTTATTCACCACGAAGGAACGGAAGATCTGCTCTATGTTGGTCGCCATGGCTCCCCGGATCTCCTCCTCCTCCTGCTGCTAATCTCCTTCTCGTCCTCCGACACAGTAACGCACCTACGTGCGCGCCCCCGAGTCACTTTATTATATAGACTCTGCGGGCACTATACACAGCGCGCGCACGAGTTTGCAGGCTTTAGTTACCTGCGCCATGCCGTCCATAAACAACAGCACATAATGTATTTTAATGGTGAAAAACCGGTGTCACGTTAAAATTATGATATGTATGTTATTGTGAAAGTCAATATACTGATTTGGGAACAGCAGTAACACAAACAAACACTAAACAACGTTTCCACACAAGAGTATCAACTTCCACAGAGAGAGGGCGGGAAATATGGAGGTGGGCGTGGCTTGTACGATGCTTATAAATACCAACTGCCACACGATGGAAGCTCAGTATAATAAGTGTTGCTGAGTGGGTGTAGGTGGATGGCTCGCCTCCTTGCCTCCTTGCCTCCTTGCCTCCTTGCCTCCTTGCCTCCTTGCCTCCTTGCCTCCTTGCCTCCTTGCCGCCTTGCCTCCTTACACTGGATTATTGGCTAATTGTTTATGAAAAATTAAATCCATTTTGCATATTATTAAAATATCAAGAAAACACTTTTGCAACTTTCATGTTTGACCTACAATCTTCTCTTCCACTCTTAATACAATTAAATATATCTAAATGTCCTTGTTATTACTTTTTTTCCTAATCGAACACATACTGCTTATATCAGACACACATGGAGTCATTCTATACACATACAAACTTATTTTATTTTTCCACACCCCCAGAGCTGCTTGCATAGGCCCATTGTACCTACCAATAGAAACACTGCATTTGGGTACATATTTTAGCTCTTTACTAACCTTCAAGCCAGTAGCAGCTCAACACAGAGCAGCGTCTGGCTCTTCCTTCCCTATGCAGAGGACTACACATCCCACGATTCCTTTCTGCAAAAGCTGCTGTCACAGATTGCTACAATGTATTAAAATGTTTTAGCTGCCTGTGTTTGGCCAAAATTAATTAAGACATTTTTGCTAATTTTAGCAATGTTATTCATGTTGTTAATTCACAAAAGCAACTGTTTGCAAACATCAGAGTGAGTTTGTTAAAGTTTCTTTTGGTGTTTTTTCATGCAAATAAATGTGCTTTTATGAATTTTTTATCTTGGTGGAGATTACTACAATACAGAGGAAGAAAAATGCAATTTACATATATATCCATATATCAGAGTATAGATTGATATTAGACCATTATATCTTATTGTGAACATGGGTATCCTGCTATATATTCCATCTAGGTACCACTATAATTATATCTTCCCTAATGTATTGATATATATTATCAATATTGTCATCTAATAGAATAAGTCATATTGTCTTTTTTCAAATATGTGTACCAGCAAAGGTCTACCTCAGATTCAGTTGTTTTTGTCATCTCATCTATAATAGTTGATGTACACTGTACATATATATTTGATGCACGTTGTGCACATATAAACAGGAATCCTATATGCCAGATAACATGGCCCCTATGTAACTACCAACCCCAGTACTGGTTTCCAAGGCAACGGAACCATTATATAAGACTAGCGACGACACCTCCGCCTCCCCCTTTGAGAAAGACGTCACAGCACGTTGAAACGCGTCAGGCATAGGCGTATACACGCACGCGTGCGTCATCACGCACGACGTTATCCACGCAAACCAGGAAGTAACAACCATGCAGCATTAGCGTTCTGAGCAAGCAGCATGGCACTGGTTAGATAACTCATATACCATAGAGTATGGTTCTCTTAGAAGAATATAAGACTAATCTTTAGGCCTCCAGAAGCAATAGGAAGTCAGCACAAGTTATGTGACCCATGACTGAATACCCTCACAGTAAATTAGAGGACCATTAAAGAAATTATAGCCCACAATAGGGTCTATTCCACCTATATACTAATAGAAGTGTTAAGACTTTACACAGACTAGTATGTGGGTAATAGATGTTCTGAATTAAGGATTGTGATATTTCAATCCTTTATTTGTCATATAGGGGTTATTTCAATATTCAATCTCCTATATCCTGTGGCTGCCTATTGACTTCCTAAATAGTGCCTAAATAGTGCCTATCTTTTAACATACTATTTTTTATAATTCCATCATAGAGATGTCTGCAAACATTTTTCCTATTGGAAGGTGTATATAACAGACGTTGTATTTTTGGTATAGAGTTACCTTCAGTGGAAGATCATAAATTCTCCTTGATGAGTAAAGAGAGAGTATAACATCTCTATACACTGTTTATAAGTGAAGCATATCACTACTTCTCAGAGGAGTCTTTTCTTTTCTCCATTGTTTTTAAGTGTTTTTAATATTCCATTTTTTAATCTCGTCGTTGTTATCCTTAAATTAATAAACTTGTTGGCCAAACTGTAAATAAAAGCCTTTGAAAAAGTCCCCGTGGAGGGACGAAACGGCCCGTTGGCATCATTTTTTGCAACTTTCTGAACCTGGAAACACTGGAAGCTAAGTACAAACACTCTTTGGAGTGTATTTCTTCCTTTTGTACAAATTATATTGGCTCAACTATCACTTCATTTATTTATTGTTATATTTAACATCTTTGCTTACTCATTGCTAATAGAGAGTTTATGGAGAACTATATTGGAGAGCTCTAACTACTGAACAGCAAGTATATTGCTATATGTGTTTTGTTTAGCTCATATCCAAAAGTGCCATTGTCTTCTTGCAATACTCCATACTATAGTGGACTTGCAGAGCCTTTGATTTATGCTTGTATTTACTTCCAGTTTATCTAAGTATTTTCCCAGGTATCAGATTTCATTTTTATGTATATCAGTTTTTATATATATATAGATACCACCCTTTTTATATATTGCTGCATTATCCTATGATTATCAGTATATCCTGTATCAACAGGAGTACCAGTATATTCTGATGTATGAGGATTTTGCAGCATAGTCTATGGTATGAATACAGAATATCACTATATCTCACTACTCATACCTCATATGATTAGAGTATCTATGTGTTATGCTTATACATTTTAATCGGCGTAGTTTCCGGATCAATAGTATCCAATAAAGTTTTTTCTCTTTTTAAATAATCTTTTTTGATATATGAAGGGGTGTAAAGCACCCAGGATACTACCAATATAGATCATTATTTTTCTATATTCTAAACTGTAAATATACCCAGATTTTTTTTTTACCTTTAAGTTAGCAAAATATCTTTTCATTTCTGTCAGTTAAAATGTAGGGTTAACACCCTCCAAACCCAGGCTAGACTGGTATACAATTTGAAAAATTGTTTGGCCAATCAGGAGGAAGTAAATACTGAAACATTTGTATCATATCTGGCAGTGGGCAATTTCAGCTGTGACCCCAGCAACCATCATTTCCTTTAGAGGTCACACACTGTACCCTGCAGGGTACACTTTATGTAAGCTTCCTATGGGTGTGCACATCCAGATATCAGTATCTAGCGTATAAATATGTAAGTACATTCAACTTTTCAATATAATACATATTTTTTTACTAATCAGTAGCTGTTTATTAGGAAACATTTGAAACTTAGCTCACTTACATATCCCTTTAGTGAGCACATCAAAGTGCATATTTGAAAAGAGTGATACCACAATAGAAAAAGAATGAGTACAGTACATAGATCTAAAAAGGGGACTCAGAGCGCTTACCCAATTAATGATATGCCAATGGTCATTTTTAGGGGATACATTTAGTGGAATGGTGTGATCAGATTAGTATTAGGCGTACTTGATACTGTTTCTAAATTCCTATTTACCTCTCCTTTTTTTGGGTCTATATTTATGAACTATTAGGCACTCAGTAAGTTTTAAAATATGCAATTAGTGCAACCTTCCAGGTAGGAGGTACCCATTGAGGTCAAAGAGGGTCATAATCTATCCTCTTTTTATAACTATCTTCTTGATTTTTCTATTGTGGATTTTGGGGATTACTCTTTTCAAATCTGTACTTTGATGTGCTTATTAAAATAACATAGTCAAAGCCGCTGGATTTAGGATTTGTGATAGTAGCATTACTGCCATATTTTAATTTGCCAATTCATTTTAAGTATTTGAATAAAAGTTACTCTTTTAAATAAACAGCACATAAATACAAATGTTAAAGGATTACTGCTGTGTTTCTTTTTCCTTTATGGTAGTTTAAATAAGAAAACTTGAAGATGGGTAAAATGTTTTTCATTATTGAGTCTGCTTCATGCAGCATATTTCTCAACAGGATGTATCCTGGTAGACTAATAAGCATTTTGTTAGACCTAATAAATGCACTGGCAGTTGTATATTCCATATTATCATTGTACATATGCAATCTTCCTGTGTATTCAAAGTCTCCCACTTCAGGAAGTAGACCATTGCAGTGTAGGTAAAGAATAGATTTAAAGGACTGGACACCCGCATGTTACTACTGGGAATACCATAGTTCTAACTATGCTGATCTTTGTTGATAATATAATATCTTTACTTTTTACTAACTTTCCTAGGCTTGCCATAGCTTTCCTCTTCAGAAGGAGGAAATATATATTTTAATTTAATGGCTGCAGTCACCTACTTAGATCTTGGATCCCAGAAAAATAAATCTGTCACTGCCTCCACATCTTCACCATCTATTTGCCAGGAACTGAGATTGCAGTTTTTCAGGATCTTCATCTTTTTGAAATTGAGCAGCAGCCCAACATTTGCACTCACTTTTTTAACCCTCATCAATAGGCCCTTTAGATCATCCTCCTTTTCAGCCATCAGAGCAGTATCATCCGTGTATCTAAGGTTGTTGATATTTCTCACAGCAATATTCATTCCTGCTTTGGACTCATCCAGCCCAAGTTTATGCATGATGTATTCAGCAAATAACTTGAATATATAAAGTGACAACATACATGCTTGTTGCACTCTTTTCCCTTATCTTGAACCATTCTGTTGTCTCATGTTTAGTTCCTGGTCCACATACAGATTCCTCGGGAGGCGGATGAAATACTCTGGTACTTCCATCTCTTTAAGAACTTTCCACATCTTTCATTCGGGCTATGAGCTCACTTTCAGCTGAAATTGATGAAAGATACCGTCGATGGGCCTCCTGCTGGGACTTATGGACTCTACGAGGTCCACAATAAGGTTCGTGTGAACTACTTTTATGGGTTGACCTGATGTTTGATCTATGGTTTCACCTTACTGTACCTCCTGGAAACATGTCTGCTTTGAGGAATGTATATATGTTCAAGACCTTGTGTGACTTTATATATATATGTTTTACATGTTCATGTGTTATTCTAACCGAAAAAGAAAAACTCTGAAAGAAACTTTTTGAAATATCTTGTTGATACTTGAGAGATTTGTTATATGATTTGCTGAACTTACGATGTTATATTTGTTTATTCCTTCAATAAAAAAGTTAATTATAAAAAAAAATTAAAAAAAAGAACATTCCACATCTGATTGTGATCCACACAGTAAAATACTTTAGAGAAGCCTATGAAGTAGAAGTAAATGCTTTTCTGGAACTCTCTTAATTTCTCTATTATCCAGGGGACATTGGCAATTTGTTCTCTTGTGCCTCTTCCTCTGAGGAACCCGACTTGCCAATCTGATAGTTCCAGGTCCATATATTGTTGGAGTTGAGCTTGCCGGATCTAAAGCTTTACTTTGCTGGCATGAAAAATAAGTACAATTGTTTGATAATTGGAGCACTCTTTGGCACTGCCTTATTATGCCATTGAGGTGTTGACTGAACTCCAGTCTACTGGTCACTGAGTTTTCCAAATTTGTTGGCATAAGGCAAGCAACACTTTCACTGCATCATCGTCTAGGATTTTGAATAGTCCAGTTAAATCAACTTCTGCAACCTTGTTTTCAGCAAGACGTCATAAGGCCCATTCTCCAAGCTCATTGGACAAACTATTGAGATTATCAATGCTGTTAATATCCTTCCTGAATTGATCTTCAATGTATTCCTTCCACCTCTTCTTTATCTGATTTGCTTCTATCAAGTGACTACCATTTTTTTCTTTTATCACACCTACTTTAGCATGAAAGGCTCCCTTGAGATTCCCCAGTTTTCTTGAAGAGATCTATTGACATTCCCATTCTGTTATCTTCTTTACATCTCACATTATATAATGTCTCGTTGTCTCTCCTTGCTATCCTCTGGAACTCTGCAAGCAGTTGCACTAATCTGTTCATATCTCCCATACCTTTTACTTTGCTTCTTTCCTGGGCTATTATCAAAGTCTCATCAGATAATACATTTGCCTTCTTATTGTTGCTGTTTTCTGGATTTATGTCTAAAGTTCCTCAGACATCTAGTACCTACAATCTATTCTTTACCTCCACTGTATATTGCCTAAACACCTGTTAATGTTATTCATTTGTTACAGTATCTCACAAAAGTTAGTACACCCCTCACATTTTTTGTAAATATTTTATTATACCCTCTGCTACAATGTAAAGTAGTATTTGTACAGCCCGGTCCCCTCAAAATAACTCAAAACACAACCATTAATGTCTAAACCGTTGGCAACAAAAGTGAGTACACCCCTAAATGGAAATGTCCGAATTGGGCCCAATTAGCCTTTTTCTCTCCCCGGTGTCGTTAATGTTACAAGGTCTCAGGTGCGAATGGGGAGCAGGTGTGTAAAATTTGGTGTTATCGCTCTCACACTCTCTCATACTGGTCACTGGAAGTTCAACATGGCACTTCATGGCAAAGAATTCTCTGAGGATCTGAAAAAAAGATTTATTGCTCTACATAAAGATGGCCTAGGCTATAAGAAGATTGCCAAGACCCTGAAACTGAGCTGCAGCACGGTGGGCAAGACAGTACAGAGGTTTCACAGGACAGGTTCCACCCAGAACAGGCCTTGCCATGGTTGACCAAAGAAGTTGAGTGCTCATGCTCAGCGTCATATACAGAGGTTGTCTTTTGGAAATAGACGTAGGGGTGCTGCCAGCATTGCTGCAGAGGTTGAAGGGGTGGGGGGTCAGCCTGTCAGAACATACTCCGCACACTGCATCAAATTGGTCTGCATGGCTGTTGTCCCAGAAGGAAGCCTCTTCTAAAGATGAAGCACAAGAATGCCTGCAAACAGTTTGCAGAAGACAAGCAGACTAAGGACATGGATTACTGGAACCATGTCCTGTGGTCCAATGCGGCCAGGATAAACTTATTTGGTTCAGATGGTGTCAAGCGTGTGTGGCGGCAACCAGCTGAGGAGTACAAAGACAAGTGTGTCTTGCCTACAGTCAAGCATGGTGGTGGGAATGTCATGGTCTGGCCCTGCATGAGTCCTGCCGGCACTGGGGACCTACAGTTCATTGAGGGAACCATGAATGCCAACATGTACTGTGACACACTGAAGCAGAGCATGATCCCTTCCCTTTGGAGACTGGGCTGCAGGAAAGTATTCCAACATGATAATGACCCCAAACACACCTCCAAGACGACTACTGCCTTGCTAAAGAAGCTGAAGGTGAAGGTGATGGACTGGCCAAGCATGTCTCCAAACCTAAACCCTATTGAGCATCTGTGGGGCATCCTTAAATGGAAGGTGGGGGAGTGCAAGGTCTCTAACATCCAAGTGGAAGAGGACTCCAGTGGCAACGTGTGACGCTCTGGTGAACTTCATGCCCATGAGGGTTAGGGCAGTGCTGGAAAAAAATGGTGGCCACACAAAATATTGGCACTTTGAGCCCAATTTGAACTTTTCCACTTAGGGGTGTACTCACTTTTGTTGCCAATGGTTTAGACCTTAATGGCTGTGTGTTGAGTTATTTTGAGGGGACAGCAAATTTACACTGTTATACAGGCTGTACACTTACTACTTCAACTACAAAAATTCAAAGGTTGTACTACCTTTTGTGAAATACTATACATATTTTAAACAACATCATTGGTCCTTTAATGATGACCTGGAACACATGAACTCACATTTAGTCATAGAGTACACAAGCACAGACAGAAACTATGTACACTTGAGTATGCGAGTACGAGTAGTGAAAGTAAGTGTATTCATGGGTGAGACATAATGTGTAATAGTAAGTGCTTGGGTAAGTGCAAGAATGTGTAAAATCTCTGGAAGTAAGTGCATGCTTGAGAGATAGTTAGTTATCTCGAGAGGGTATGCATATCTAAGTGTGTACATGAATGCATGTGAGAGCACAGAATGGGAGAACATGTAGGTGAGATGTAGAGAGATATATACAATTGTAAACAGAGGGCCTCTTTTAATTGCAATTTGGCCAATTGAATAGGGCTCTATATAAGCAGATAGCTTTTTTTTTTTTACAGAAATGTTTAGTTAGTGAAGACCTTGCTTTTGGATAAAAGTTCACTAACTAACAACTTCTGTAAAAAAATATGCAATTGAATGAGGCCCATAGAGTCTACATGAGAAAGGATACATTTAGAAGAACTGGATGATATCTCCTAGGTCAGAAGCATGACATCTCTCACAGCAACTGTCCCCACCCATCCTCATCAGCAGCTCCTATAGGACACGGGCAGAGTAAGGATCCGGCCACTGTTTCAAACTCCTGCTAGTTTACCCACTATTGCAAGTCACAGTCATATAGATTCACAATTCAGTTTGATCCTAATGAGCTCTGTCCTTTCTCTGCATTTACTTGTTTAGTGTGGCGCGCACAGATATTATATAGTACTAGCGACTTGCCCGTCAAAAAATGACGCCAATAAAATTGTAAGGCAGGTAATGCCGTTTGCTAGAGACGAGCGGTGAATGGGTGTTGTGTTTATTGTGTTTTTTTTTTTTTTTTTGTGTCTATTTGTTTATGTATGGTAGTGAAATAATGAATACATTAGTAAATGAATATTATTTACCTATTTGGAAGTAATATATGCATTGTGCTGAAGAGCTGACAATCTGTTTTGCTGTTTCTGGTGCATATAATGTAGGTTTGCACTGTTGTGGAGCTGAGGTGTAATTATTATTATTATCTTTATTTATATTGCGCCAACATATTCCGTAGCGCTGTACAGGGGTTGAGTACATGGCAAAAAACAAACTTAACACCTTATAAAGAATGGAGGGCCCTGTTTTTGAGCATAAAATCAAACGTACATAGAGCTTGTTTCCAAGGCACTGACACAAGATTGAAAACTCACAAACTTTCAATCTAAGGGATATAGTAGTAGATTATAATAGGGAGCGTTTTATTTATTCTTGTGAGGGGACATAAGGTTCAAGTTGTTATTGTAATTTTGCATTATTTACTGTATGTGATTTCAATACAACTAAAGTTAATCCAAGTTTGGTCTCTTTTAAAGTGATATAAAGCAATGAGTACCTTTATCATTGCATAATTGCATATTAAAGTATATATTTTACCAATTATCAAGTTTAGCCAACCAAAAGTAAATCTACCAGTAATTAATCTAAGATTTTTAATGGTGTTACTTTTAAATTTCATTTAACTGGTAAAATTAAGTTTAAAATATTAATATTTTAATTTATTTACTTAGGAAAGTTAAACACAAAAAAAACAATCTATTTCAAATAACCATTCAGTAAAACGGCCAGGCACAGCAACTGATTTCCTTATCATCAGAGCTGCATTCGCGGCAAGCACCTGTAAATAAAGTCTTGAGCAGGTAAACACAGTGAAGAAATATAATTATAGAAGCCTCTGCGGAAATCGAGCACAGTTATTTTTATCCATTTTAGAAGAAAGATGTAGGAAGAGAAAATAAAAATATTATTAGATTGTTCCAAGTGCTTTTATGCATTATGGAGAAAACTGACAGTATATAAGCGATTTGGAGCTCAACTACATTGCTGTCAATATCAGAATTTATTAACCCACTGATAACAGCATTAATACACAATAATAGTATTAAATTGATCCCAGATCTCAATAAATAGTTAGCGGTTATCGCACTGCTCTAGATATTATTGAATGGACTGCTCAAGCTATTTTATTATGGGAATACAGGACCTCGGAATAAGTCTAGGTCACTGAACAATTAAATGACTACTGTACAATTAAAACAAATGTATATATATATGAAATTCTTGAGTCTGACTAAGAGCATAGTGAGGCAAGGAAAAAGCCATAAAGCTAGTTTTTAATGAGAAAAAAAAAATTTGGAGGCCTCTGCTGGTTTTTAGAGGCATCCATTATACTCTTATAAGGTTGCGTTTGAGAAAGGGTTATTTATATTTATGCAGACCATTTATTTATTGTTTTAAAATACTTTATTGGTGTAGGTGTCAAATTATAAAATAACAAATTATTTAACTATCCCATCCCCT
Organism: Discoglossus pictus; assembly: GCA_027410445.1. Lineage (NCBI taxonomy): Eukaryota > Metazoa > Chordata > Amphibia > Anura > Alytidae > Discoglossus > Discoglossus pictus. Next base: position 35,612,841 of record CM050164.1, read on the forward strand.
TCTACCCTCTTCCCCTACTGGCAAATAAAGAGAGGAACACATCTTAGTCTTTAAGCCAGTAGTGGGTAAAGGACTAGAGAAAGCAAATAGAAAATACTTTATTAACATGTTTCTTTTTAATATATACAACCAAAACAAGAGTCAAAAGTCTTTTTATTTTTTTTTTATCTTAAAAATGATGTCTCAAAGCAAGCGTTCTCATGGATAGTGGGAGGAGATTTAAATTAATCAATTGATAAGTCCATATTTTCAACTACTCATCAGGTTTCCACAGCTACGAAAGCATTAAAAACACTGCTTCTTAAAGTTGGCGGAAATGCGGGTATGCCCCTGTTCGGATCGTGAGCATAGACATTGATCTAGGTTCGCATATAACCACACCGTATGCTTGGAAACTAAATTAGCTTTTACTCGCTAATCCAGAGCTGTCGGAACAAATTGAAAAAGATCTCCACCTTTACTTTGAGTGTAACAGGCCTGGCAACTCGAGCATAGGCTGGGTATGGCTGTCCCACAAGGCCTTTATTTCGGGGGGTCTTGCATTAAGCTGGCTTCTGCTTTCAAAAAGCAATGTACATTTAAAGAGCAGGAACTTACCACTAAGCTGCAGGACTTAGGGCCTCATTCAATTGCGATTTGGCCAATTGAATAGGGCTCTAAATAATCACATAGTATATTTTTAAAAATAAGTTTTTAGTTAGTGAAAACCTTGCTTTTGGATAGATGTTTACTAACTAAAAACTTCTTTAAAAAAAATATGTTATGTGCTTATTTAGAACCCTATTCAATTGGCCGAATTACAATTGAATGAGGGCCTTAGAGTTTAAGAACCAATCATGCCCCTCTCCCAGACTTCGCCAGCTGATAGATCAGTGTCGGCTAGAGCTAGACGCTGTACTATGCCATAAAACGGAAAAAGCCCTCAGACGAACCAAACATGTATTTTACTCCAAGGCCAACAAGCCGGATTCTCTATTGGCTAGGAAGCTTCGGTTTAAGATAGCAGTCTAAGATCTTGCAGATTAAAACTGCAACGGGACAAACAACAGTTAGCCAAAATATCATCAAGTGAACGTTTGCTGACTTTTGTAGCTCAATTTACTCCACTAAGCTGCAACCGAACGCGGATCTTCTACGGTCTTACTTAGATTCATGCAACCTCCCCAGCGCGGCTACACTTAACTCGGACATAACAGTAGAGGAGATACTAGAAGCCATTAAGAGCTTGAAATCAGGGAAGGCCCCCGGCCCTGACGGCTTTACCATCTCTTACTATGAGACTTTTGCGCATATTCTGGCACCATACCTCTGCCAATTGTTTAACTCCATCCTAAACAGGGAATCAATGCCCCCGGAGCTAAACAGGACAGACTTAATTGTTTTTCCAAAAGAAGGCAGGGACCCATTAGACCCGAAGAACTATCAGCCTATAACACTTATAAATGGGGATCTTAAACTGCTAGCCAAAATTATTGCAGATAGGATCTCGGGATTCCTTCCAGATCTGATCCACAAGGATCAAACAGGTTTTGTCCAAGCGGACAGCTGATAACATCAGGAGGACTATGAATGTCATCCACTTGGCCTCCCAGAGCAAGACCCCCCTTTGTGTGCTGGCTCTTGATATGGAAAAAGCCTTTCACACACTGGAGTGGTCTTATTTGTACGCAGTGCTGGCTAAATTTGGCCTGTCTCAAACTCCCGGGATCGGAAAACATCTCTATAGCCATCCAGAGAGGAACCCGGCAGGGATACCCACTGTCTCCACTGCTATTTGCTCTGGCGATTAGATGTAAAGCAGAGATTAAGGGATTGCAGGTAGGTCTTCACAACTTAAAATGCTCGTTCTTTGCGGACGACCTTCTCTGCACGCAAAGGGAACCAGCAACGTCGATTCCCGCTTTGCTGTCTACCCTAGGTGGATTTGGCACCCTGTTGGGGCCTACAGATCAATGTTGAAAAACAGAAGCCTTGGGAGTTGGCATACCACATGCGGTCCTGGGGGCTTTGAAAGCGGAGTATAGATTTCAATGGCCCAAAAATTATATTAAATACTTGGGGGTTAGAATCACCAGGAAGCTGTCGGACATATATCAGGCCAACTTCCCGCCCTTATTTAAACAACTAATTGAAGAAATGTGAAGTTGGTCGAAATACCACATCTCATGGACAGGGCGGATAACTTCGGTAAAAATTATGGTTTTTCCAAGAGTACTGTATTTATTCAGAACTCTCCCAGTCCCGCTAGATATGAAGGAATTAGATAAACTCCAGGTTTCTATCTTCAAATGTATTTGGCGAGGTAGGCCGCCGTGTATAGCAAGAAAGACTATGTTCCAGCAGAGGTCTCAGGGGGGACTCTCATGTTCGAATCTAAGGCTTTATCTGAGAGCGTCCCAGCTTGCTTTTATTCCATTGGCTCATTCGGGTAAGCTACAACCACTGTGGACCTTTGTGAAAAATTGGCAAATGAGACCCCATTCTTTGGATACCATGTTCTGGGATGTGCCCCCTCATTCATCAGGCAGCCACACTCTAATCCCATAATATCTTCAACTTTAGCGGCTTCTGCTCGGTTCGGGGTGGTTGGCGGCTTGGCTCCCCTCCTATCGCCATTGTTGTCCATAAGATCCTTCCCTGAATTTGGGGCGGCGTCTAGCTTCACCTCTAGACAATGGTGGCTTAGCAGCCCACTGGAAAGAGCAGGAACTTGGGTTTCAGTGGACGCTCTACTATCCCACACCTCCCTTACCACTAAATATCATATACCAGAGAGCGAACTCTGGAATTACAGAAAAATTAGACATTGGATGTCCTCACTAGCCCGGGTAAATGGAACACCTAAACATTCTTGGTGGTTGACTATATGTGCACAATTGTCCTCTATGAAAGGCCTTCTTGGTTCTCTGTATTCTTTTCTGAATGACTCTCTAAATAAACAGAACCCAAAATATATGCTCCAGTGGGAGAGAGACTTAGGCCCTCATTCAGTTGCAATTTGCACATAACATATATTTTTTAAAGAAGTTTTTAGTTAGTAAACATCTTTCCAAAAGCAAGGTTTTAATTAACTAAAAACTTCTTTAAAACAAATATGCTATGTGCTTATTTAGAGCCCTATTCAATTGGCCAAATCACAATTAAATGAGGCCCTTAGACAGGGAGCTAGATGAGGCAACTTGGAGAGAAATTTGTACCAACTTAACAAGAGAATAATTTACATATAGCCTACTAGAGAACTCAGTCTAAGTTTTGCACCTATTATAATCCATATCTAATGTTTAGGCTTAATAATAGTCTTAGCGAGGACTGTTTTAGAGGATGCAAGCCAGGGGAGACTTTCTACATATATGGTGGACGGGTCCATCAGTGCAGAGGGTGTGGAAGGAGATGACTGACTTATTCTCGCAAGTGACAGAATCTAATCTGAGGCCGGAGATGGAGACCTGTCTTCTGGGAGTTCATGGATCCAGTCTCTCTAAAGGCCAAAATAAATTATGGCAATTTATGACTCTCGCCACCAAAAGCTGGATTGCAAAAAACTGGAAAGCTGCAACACTGACCTCCCGAGAGATAATTTTGAAAATTAACTATATCATGGTAAATGAGAGACTGTCCCATGTCTTGCAGAACACAGTCCCCCAATTCCAAAATATTTGGACTCCATGGCTGACCTCGGCCTATAGTATTAAGGTTGGGATGTGACCTTGACAGTGGGCAAGTGAGGCTCTTGCTGAGAGGTAGCTGTCGTGGGAGAGCCCGCACGATCATACATACAAATAGATTCTCATCGGGTGCAGCGATGGACAAGTATGCCAGGTATTTCCTACCCCCCCTTTTTTTCTTTCTCTTTCACCCTACTCATTGAAGTTGACATAGTTGATGTTATTATTTTTTAGCTTCTGTACACTTATCCCTTGATAAGAGGTAGACAATATTTTTTTATTTTTTTTTAAATACCATGTTTGAAGACATAGAGGGTTAGACAGGGCACAGGGTAATAATGAAGTAATGTACCAGTATGACTATTATGAAAACTGCATGTGGTCTCTTCGTTAAGATGCTGGGGAATTGTGTTGCTGTATAACCTGGCTGCCCTGTTGTCCTCTTCTTTCTTCTCTTATTCTATGCAATGTGATATTGTTAACTTGTCTTCAATAAAAAAAAGAATGGATACATTTTTTTTAAAAAAAGCACTGCTTCTTGACTATATTCTTCTAGATTAAAGTCGAACTCATAATCTAGCCATACGTGACTATATTAATTTTTCTCCTCCACACAAATCACATGCACGAATAGATATGTTATTAATAAGCAGAAATCTAATTCCAAACCTATTGAGATTCACCCAACACCCTGCTCGGATCACAAAATTATTCTTATGTTAGTTCAGGGCTTTGGCCCATTAGGACGCACATTAAGTTGGATCTTAAACCCAGCACTCTTGAATAACCTACCCATTGCTACAAAACTAGAAAAAGCTATAAAAGATTACTTTAACTTGAATGCTATGTGTAAAATTGGCAAGATATGATTTTGGGCTCCCCATAAGTCAGTAATAAGAACCCTATGTCTCCAATTAGTATCCCAAACTAAAACAAAACAGAGTGCACAAAAAAATTCCAAGAACTGAGTACTCAACTAAACCAACTACATAAAGATTTCATAACTACGTCATCACAAGTTACATATAAGGAGCTTTCATTAACAAAAATAACTATCACAACTATCCAACATATTTAAATCAGATTCTTAAACTATGCCAACAAATCAGACTCCATGCTTGCCTGCATAATTCACAATGAAACAGTCAATTATTTCATCCCATCTAGTAGAAATAAAGATGGCACACTTACTCACAGTCCCCAACCATAACAAAATCCTTTGCCCAATTGTGTAAAGAACTATACACAGCACAGCTACAATCCTTTTGCCAAACTGAATTTGCAACATCTGGACCATACTACAATGATGGTCCTGAATGTCCCATAAGCCCCTTAAAACCCAGCTTTTATGCACTGTGTCTGAGCCTAAATTGTCAATGCCCAGTCTCCTACATACACTAGAAACTTTAGAAAAAATTTCAGGGTTAAATATTAATGTAGATGAGACAGAAGTGCTCACTTCTAAGGCATTAATAAATATGCTAAAAAAAGAGAGTACATAATACGGAGCCCCAAGGATACCCACTTACCACATTATTCCAATCTGAGTATGTTCCATTTACAGGGGTGTAGGAGCCAAATTAATTCTGGGGGGATACAGCTCATGTGATGCACACAACACTTAACAGCTTTTATATGCATACATACACACAGTGAAAAATCTGGTTCCCCCCTCACCCCCCCAGTTCCATCACCCATGTCCATTTACAACAACCCTTTGCTTCCTGTCTTTTAGCCAGCTCTCAATCCAAGAGCAAAGATTAACTGTGATTCCTGTATACTTTTGTTTGTACATTAAGGGAAACAGGTCAGGGACTGAGGAATAAAGTCCTTGTGTTCAGGTAGGGATATCTGGTCTCCTGGTATACCATGAGGATTAGGATTGCAACCCACTGTGCAAGACTCACACAGAGCATCATGAGCCTTTTTTGTTAAAATCCTTTAAGTTACTTTTTCAGTTTCTAGTCTGTACATTTTTCATAGGACTTTGTTGTGTTGTACTGTAGTGTGAGTATGTTCTCCAAAATGTGGACTATGCAGGGGCGAAGCAAGCACAGATTCAGAGGGTCAGCTGCATCAGGGCCCTCTCCTTCTCACTGGCTCTCTGTGCCACTCGTGCTGCCTTCTCTGGCCCCTGGTGGCCCTTACACAGCATTCTCTGTCCCTCTACGTTCCCAGGAGCCTTCATGTTCCTGTGGGTCAGCGGCTTATCTGTGCCCTCCTCTGCCTCCCTCCTCCTCCTTTCCTCTCTCTCTCTCTGCATCTTCTCCCATCCTCTTTCTCACTTTTTTCCCTCTTCATTTTCTCTGCCCCGCTTCATCTAATGTCTCCCCCTCTCTCCTTTTCTCCCATGTATCCCCTTTCCTTCTTCTCTATTTTCTCCATATTATTTCTCACCACTTCCCTCTCCCCTGCTCTCAACTGCTCTTCTTCCCCTTCTCTCCCTCTTGCTTTCTTTTTCCACTCTTCTCTCCCCCCTTTTTACTGTTCCCTCCCCCATTATTCTCAAACTCCTATCTTCGCTCTACCCTACTCCTTATTCCCTTGCTCATTACTCTTCTCATCTCTCCTCCCATCTCCCTGTTTTCATCCCCTTGTCTCATTCCCTAATTTTCTTCACTCATCTTCCCCCTTCTCTCTCCATTTTATCTCTATTTTTTCTATCTTCCCCTACCCTCCCATCTTTTCACTGAATTATCCCTCTTCTTCCCATATTCTCCTCCTCCTTTCTCCCCATTCTATCTTTCCTCCCCCTCTCTCAACCCTCTTCTCTGTCTCCCATATTTCCTCTCCCATCTTTTCTCCCTCTCTTCCTTTTTTCTTTCCCTTTTGTCTCTATTTCTCTATCTCCTCTCCTCCATCCTCTCCCAATCTCCATCACCGTACACATCTACGCCACTTTCTCTCTCCCTTCCATTTTCTCCCTTTTAACTCATTGTTTCTCTCCTACCTTCTCTCCCCATTTTCTCTCTCCTCTTTTTAGCTCCCTCTCCTCCTTATGCTCTTTTAATTTTCCACTCCTCTCTGTCTCATTCCCTCTTCTCCTTCTCCCCTTTTTCTCCCTTCACTGTTTCACTCTGTGACCTCATGGACCGTAACAGACCAGGCACATCTGTATGTCCATGGTCATGCTGATCCACTTGGTTTTCATGGCAGAGATCCTGGAGTCAGTTGCCAATTCCTTCTCCAGGGGGTCACAGCATACAGCGCCTGGTATTCCTAGGTGGTCTCCCATCCAAATAGTGACCAGGCACAACCCTGCATGACTTCAGGTGGTGTGACCTCTTGGTTCCTTGACTGGAATCGAACCCAGGTCGCAGTGGTGAAAGCACCAAATACTAATCATTTGACCACCATACATCATATTAAATTAGCAGGGGGCTCTAGTCTATTTGGAAGCCGCATCCCGTCAAAACACTGGGGTGTGCACCAGGTGTTGCAAAAAATGTAATGCAGGCAAAGAACTATTTCATCCGCCGACGTGGCACAACTTGAACGTCGCTGAGACAGCAAGGCCATCTCTATGTTCCACGTGGGCACTCGGCCCCCAAGGGCCCCGGGCTCGCCTCTCATAGCTCAAGGCCTCTTCTGTAGGCGTGCCTATGAACCAGATCAGAGGACGGAATAGTTCTTTACCTGCAGTATTTTTTTTACACCACTAGGTGGTGCTGTGGCACAGCTGCACACCCCAGTGTTCTGACGGGATGCGGCTTCCAAATAGACTAGGATCGAGCAGGCTTATCCAGCTCTGGTTAGAGCCAGGCCAGATTTTCAGGATATTCATATGATTTCATGTGTAAACAAATATATATGATTGAGCACAGATTGACCTCTTTATATTATAACAAGATATCATGACTTGACAACCCTGTTTTACAGCAATAAAATATGTATCCCTAACTGGCATTAATGGGCCACACACTCATTGAGTGATTGTTTACCTGACATCTAAATGCATCTACTTGGGATTTTGCATATAAATAGCTTTAGCTTCATCTCATGGTTTCAATAAAATCTTGTAAATTGATTGAATACAGCAGGGTGGGGCAAGTTCGGTCCTGGAGAGCCCCACACAGGCCAGGATTTGAGGATATCCTTTATGTGCACAGGTGAGTTAATCAAGATGACTGAAGAAGCGGTTGACTCACCTGTATGCAGCAGGGATATCCTCAAATCCTGGCCTGTGTGGGGCACTCCAGGACCGAACTTGCCCACCCCTGGAATACAGTATAATTTTATAAAGCAAACACAGAAGCGTTGTAGGTGCCGTTTGTCCATCCTTGCTAGGTACTGCTTAGTTAGTTAGTGAGTGGGGGGTGGGGAGCAGCCGGTCTTTCAAAACAGGACTATTTTAATAATACTAGTTTTGATCAAAATTGTTATAACACAATATCTTTGTATTGTAACAACCACCTAGAGCTCATTTTCAGCATATAAAATAGCTAAGCAACTTAGAGGTAGCGAACAGTGTTTGGGGGACCATTAACCCTTTTCCTAAACTTCAGATCACTCACTTTGCATGCAAATAAACTTATACAAGGTTTAAACATTGCTATTTAAAATGGGTCCTATCCTGTTATGCTGGTGCAGCACAAGGAAGCAGCAGTGGTGGTGAGCATCCGCTAGATGGCGCTGCCGATATTCCGGTGCCATATCAGAGTCAAGGCTTAGTTAAACTGTTGGGGTTAGTTCAAGGGTTAGGCTTACATTATAAGCTTAGAACTTCTCTCACATATCAGCAGCGCCACAAAATATTGGCATCTAGTGGTTGGAGGTCGCATTGCAGCGGTGGACCTGTCCCGACCTAAGAACTAACCCTCTATTTAATATTGAATTATTTTGTGGCACTGCTCCCTTTTTAATACTGTTGAGCATAACTAAATGCAATATTTAAATTGAACTACTTAATACCCAGCAATTACAAGCACCTATTGAGTTATTATATGTAGTTTGGAAGTCTGCATCCTTATTCTTTTAACAAATCTATAATAATAACTACCTACACTTTAAGTTTGCTATTCCTTTAAATGTGCTGCGTGAATGACCAGACATGGCTGCCACACAGGTGAGACCCTTTAAATGCAATATTTAGTGAGCTGGGCTGATAGGTGTGGTTTGGCTGCCTTGTTTAGGAACAGCCTGGAGTGGTAGGTACATTATAATACTTACATATTATTGCACTTTTCAGAAGTATATAATCAGGGGGAATCTGTATTGGCAGTGAAATTCATATTAATAAAATAGAGAAGGTTATAGAGTTACATCTTACTAAAATTAGGTCGTTTTCTATAATTAAAAACTTAATGCTATAAACCGCTCAGACTGTAAAACTAAAATTAACTGATATTTTGATAAGTTTGTTTATAACATGTTTTCAACTAGAATATAAGTATTTCAAACTGTGTTTTGTGGAATATTTGGGTTACATGGTGTGTGATTTACAGATACACATCGAAACTTGGATTCCATCTTGTATCTTTACAATGAGAGGGGCTAAAAAGCATTTTGAAAGCATGGTGTTTTTTTTATGTCATGTGGAGTATTTTTGGACCTTTTGTGTTTTGGAGTTGATTTGTAGTTTGTGTACCTGTCTCCATTTGAAAGCATACTTTATTTTCACATGTATAGTATACTCTGTTTAAAACCTGGCAAACTTTTTTTTTATTTTTTTTTTGTCTTTTGTAGAAAAAAAAAAATCAACTTTTTAATTTATTAACCATGACTTGTCCTCTCTTCTGGCTTTATCAACCTACACTGTGCAGTACAAAGGAACAATACATAAAGCTAATGATGCTTTTGCTTTTTTTTTTTTTACTATGACATTCTTTGAAATAAACAAGTCCTTATTGGTATCCAAGGTCCAACTTAATAACATTGTTGGGCCCACAGCACAGCGTAAATGCACTATGATAGGTCCACCTAATATGGCCCTTTTCTGTTATGCTGGCGCAGCACAAGGCAGTGGCGGTGAGCATCTGTTAGATGGCGCTGCTGATATTCCGATGCCATATCATAGTCGAGGCTTAACTGTTGGCCTAACATTATGAGCTTAGAACTCCATTCACATATTGGCAGCTCTGCAAAATATCAGCAGCGCCATCTAGCGATTGGAGGCCGCACTGCAGCAGCGGACCTGTCCTGACAACATAACAGGATAGATCCTAGCATATTATAAATCCCATTAATGGCTAAGCTTTTTAGATGTTAAGATCCTTCTTTCTTATTCCAAAGTAAAGGTTACAATATGACGTGTTTCAGTATGGCAGTTTGTTTGATATACCGCAGTTCATTTTATTAATCTAGCTTAATCAGATGTTTTTTCTGGTCCTGAAATGGGATCTATCCCATTTCAAATTCTCCACCGGTAAATGCAATTGCATCAAGTGTCTGCTAGATGGCACTGTCGCTATTTTGCAGAGCTGCCAATATTTGAGACCAGTTGTAACCTTAGAAGGTTACCCTAACCTTCACACTTTCCCTCAGTCTACCTATCTCTATGGTATCGGCACTGAAAACCAGCAGCACCATCTAGCTGTTGGTGGCTGCTAGTGTGGCCAAACTTATAGCTTATTTAAAAAGGGAAAGGACCCTGATGTCCCCTCTAATAATGCAGCTATTAATTAGAAGAGTTTGAGAAATAAAGCAGTTAGTTTACTACTGCAGTATAATAATCTTAGGGTGTCCTTTTTTTAAACAACTTGACTTAAGAATGGTCAAAATGTGTTTTATAAGGTTTAAAATAAACAACACCCTTTATGTTTTAACTATTGTTTTCAGTTTTGCTTTAATTATGTTCATATATTCATATATATTATGTTTTTGTCTTTTTGATAAAGGCTAGAAACCTGGAAGGTCTTTTCTCAAACTAATTCTGACACCTGCAAACAGTGATTTGCAAACATGAATCTCGGCTCTGACCCAATTGTAAGTATTAATTTCTATTCTAATACATGAGAATTGGGCCAAATGTATGTGTTTTTATATGGGCGAAATAACCTAACACCCTTTTTAATGTTCTTTTTTTAAATAAAGCTGTCTAATATTTCTCTTCATATATAGCTGCCAGAGGATTATTATCTGGCAGAAGAGGGTTCAATACTGGAGGAAATGGTCGAGGAAGATGAAGAAATTGACCTATACAATGAGGTGACTTTTGGCTTAGGTAGGAGACATTGGGATTTATTTGTTGTGCAATTCCCTATCATGGTGTATGACAACGTGGAATATTTGTTTGTGATCAGGGTTTACAAAAACGTGCTTCATTTATTGAGCCTTTTGCTTTGACGCAGTTGACATTTCTGTTGGATGTTCAGGCTGTGATGGTGACAAAGGATCAGGATGCGCTTGTAATAAGATCGCAGCCCAAAACAGAGGGGAACAAAGGCTGACACAGCCTGTATCACTGCATTTTAAGTAGTTTTTTTTTTTTAAATATATTTGTAGCGGAGAGGCAATATTCCCCAGGGTATCTCCGCTTATAATCCCAGTGAGGCTCAGGAACAAGTAAAGGGTAAATCCACAGGCAAAGTTTCCACAGGTAAAATAATAGCAATATCCCAACCGCAATCCCAATAACTGGAGGACACACAGTTTCAGGAGCAGAACTACTCTTTAATTTGTTATATGCAGAAATATTTATACACATCTCTCCCCACAGGCAATACACATGCCCATATTTGGCCACACAGTACACATAGAGAGAACAATAGGTGTGGTCACACCTCCCATGGACTAGCCGGCTACTTTGATACAATAACAGACATTGATAAGATAATGCTTCTCTTTGTTCCATCTTTCACAATGCGAACACTTTACACAATAGGGCTCTCCTGCCTCTAGGAGACCCTAATAGGATTATGTATTCTGCTAGGGGTCTGCAATAGTCTGGCTAATATTCTGCAGAGCATAAACCAACATACATATAGTAGGATCATATTTTAAGCATAATAATCATAAAACAGGGTAAAACAGTGATGGGTTCCGTTACAATATTTTTGAAGCATTAATTCACATCCTTAACTTTTTTTTTTTTTTTTTAAATGTTAAAATCTACACCTACCCATATCTTTCATCTGGTCTCCAAATACTCCCCTAATAGATCCCTTTTTGTTCTGCAAATGTCATGCCTCTGTCCAGAATCCTATCATCTCACTGCTGTCTATATAATTTCTCCTGTTCTATAGCATTCTCTACCTACACTCTGAAAGCATCTGTACAGCCATGCACCCGAATATCCACTTCACAATGTCACTTGTAAGACTCCATGAATGCTTCCTTTCCATATAGCTTTTTGGCATTAGTATATATTTTTTTTTTCCCCTGGGTACTAATGTTCCTTCCAAATGAAGAATGGCTTTAAATTAACTGAGGAGATATCAAACTCTGCTAGTTTTTTACTTGCTGACAAATAAAAGCCTTTAACCATTCAGTATAAGGCCATAGTAGGAGCCACCAATGATTCTAAAACTAGGGATACCTGGAGCGTATAGATGGATGGATTGGCTGCTTCTTTTGATGGTACTTCTTTTAATGCCAATACTTTCTTAATATAACCAATTGAAACCATGTCAAAACAATGATGGCCTTGTATATGATAGCATAGTTTAAAAAAATTAAATAGAATAAAAAAATTAAGAAAATATATGGTAGGCAAGGTAAAAAAATGGCGAATTCCCAAGACTACTTCATGGGGAAAAAAAAGCACTCAAATTATTGAAATTTTACATGGTGTAGAGGGGCCTGCACTTGCCAGAGCTTACAATGCAAGTTGGTCAAGAATATTAAACACAGAAGGAAAGGGTGTTTGTTGCTTGTCTGTCCAGTGAGGGAGCAGGATCCATGCAAACTAGGGCCACAGTCTTGTTTGTTGGTGAGCTTTTTTGAATGTATGGGTTTTCAGAAAGTGTTTGAAAAATATGAAGCACATTTTAGAGAATTCCACAGGGCAGGAGCTCCACGACAAGTCTTGAAGACATAACAGGTGATGAAACGTATGTATTGTGAAGGGCAGAGGGGCAGTTAAAGGAGTATCTTGAGACTACATATTCAGCCTTTTTAAATTGCGATTTGGCCAATTGAATAGGGCTCTATTTAAGCACATAGCATATTTTTACACAAGTTTTTAGTTAGTGAAGACCTTGCTTTTGGATAAAAGTTCATGAAGAAATAAAAACTTCTGTAAAATAAATTTGCTCTGTGCTTATATAGAGCCCAATTCAATTGGCCGAATTGCAATGTAATAAGTCTGCTGATATTTAAGACTGTGCAGCATTGTTGAGAATGAGTGCCAGGGTTGACTTTAATTCTAGCAGTTTTGGGAAGCTGGTGAAGGGCTTGCCAGAGCGTCAGCAGTTGAGAAATGGATTATGTATATGCCTAGCAAAGGCATTTTAACAGACTGGAATGAGTCCATTTAATGAGTCCATTATGGTTATTGGTGAATTGCAGTAGAACATGCAGGAAACAAGTGAAAGCATTGGTATTTTGGTTGTTGTGAGAATGACTGACTGATTTAGTGTATATTTCTCAGATGCATTTGGCAGGCTTTTGTAAGGGACGGGGGGGGGGGGGGGGGGTGCAGAATCCAGAGTTACATGGCAGCAACTTGCGATGTAGGTGTGATGCAGCAATTGATTAATAGGGTGAATTCTGGAATTGGGATGTGGTAGAGGTTGCGAAAATAAATTGGGATTGGTGTAATAAGTCCCTGTGTTTAAAAGGAGAGTGAAATGTTATGAGAGACGTTGAAGAGGTGGGTTCGAGCTGGTCATGAGGGACGGAATGAGATGTGAGGGGATAGGCTTCAATGGAAATGTTAGATGGGAGCCTGTTGTGTGGTACAGAGTGATGTCTTGTCTAATTGAAACTATTTCATTTTTGAAGTGTTCTACAAAGTCTTGGGTTAAGAAGTTGGTGGGATTGGATAGAGTAGAGTTGAATGTTGAGTAAATGTTTGGGGTTGGGTGATATAGTGGATATGAGGGTGATAAATAGGTTTGGAAATGTGAAGGGCAGCATTGTAGTGAAGTCTGAGTGCACTTTTGAACGGAACATATTGGTTTATTTTATGTGCCACTGTTGTGCTTAAACAAAGTTTGAGATGAAGTTACAGCTCACACCACTCAAGTGCAGAGGATGTTGTGTGGTTATATCATGATTCAACAATGTTCAATTTGTATCCTCCTCTTTTTTTTTTTTTTTTTTTTTTTTACAGTTTCTAAACATGCCAATCAATTACCAGCTCTAGTCATTAAAATATTTCAAGCATATTTTTTGTTGCGATTAACAAGAATGACTTGGTACATTTAGGTAATGCTTGCATCTTGCTTTACGAATATTCGAGCCAAAAATAATCAGTTGCCTGATATGCCATGAATGCGTGTAGTTTGCGTGCATTCTTGCTATACCAATAATGTCAAGCTTTTAGTGGGAATATACGGTTTCATGCCACCATCTGACCCGAGAACAATCAAGCAATTCCCTTCACCTATATTTCTACAGTACTCCGTTATGTGTTCACACTAGCATGGCCCCTTGCTCATCTGTAGTAGTATGTGTTAGTCTCATATTTTTATGGAACATGTCAGTTTTATGTTTGTGTGTGTTTTTTTTTTTTTTTCCCAACTATGATTTTCAGATCAAGAGTCTGATGAGGAAACCACAAAACCAATTGTAGTAGAAACTAAAAAGCTTGACCTTAAGGCTGAAGATGTTGTCGAGGAGGAGGAAGAAGAAAACAAGTTTTCAGAGACAGCTCTTCCTATTACGGAAGACCACAAAGCTTCGAAGCCACCCTCGCGTGAAGGGAATATTGTGGTGGAACCTCCTAAAGATGAATCTGAATCTTCTATGGAAGCAGAGTGTCATCCAGAAAGAAGAGAATTTGATGATTCTGAACTAGGAGACCCAGCAGTGATGAGGGCATATCATGGAAAACCAACTCTTGAGGTAAAGACGTCTCCATATATACTTTGCCTAGAAACTTGCTAGGATTTAGTTTGCACTAAGGGCACAAGCTGCACACTTCTCAAAATCCATAAATGTTATTAATACTAAAAATATATTAATCTGACATTGTAGGATACACCACATATACATTGCCCTAAGAATACAAGCAATGTTGCTTCATAAGTAAAGGAACCCAATACCCAAGCAATTCAAACACATTGAGAGACTTCTAGTATATCAATGACCTAGAAGTCTATTTAAACCAGTCTTTACCCCTTTTTTTTTTTTTTTTTTTTTTTTTTTTTATAATAAAGGATGTATTGTTACACACCCATGTCCTGGCAGGGACTGCATTTACTTGCCTATATGACTCTGTTTATCAACTTTTAATGTGAATAAATAAAAGGGTTACCTCCCTGAGTTGTTACGAAAAAAATATATAAACCTTGTGTAATTTACAGTGCCTTGCAAAAGTATTCACCCCTGTGGCATTTTTCTTGTTTTGTTGCCTCACAACCTGGAATTTAACATGGATTGTTTGAGGATTTGCATCATTTAATTTACAGAACATGCCCACAACTTTGAAGATGTTTTGTATTTTTGATTGTGAAGCAAACAGATAGGACAAAATCACAGAAAAAGTCAATGCGCATAACTATTCATCCCCCTAAAGTCAATACTTTGTAGAGCCACCTTTTTGTAGTAATTGCAGCACCAAGTCGCTTTGGATAAGTCTCTATGATCTTGCCACCTCTTACCACTGGGATTTTTGCCCATTCCTCCTTGCAAAACTGCTCCAGCTCCTTCAAGTTGGATGGTTTGCGCTTGTGAACAGCGAACTTTAGGTTTCACCACAGATTTTCTATTGGATTGAGGTCTGGGCTTTGACTAGGCCATTCCAACACATTTACATGTTTCCCCCTAAACCACTCAAGTGTTGCTTTAGCAGTGTGTTTGGGGTCATTGTCCTGCTGGAAGGTGAACCTCCGTCCTAGCCTCAAATCATGCACAGAGTGGTACAGGTTTTGCTCAATAATATCCTTGTATTTTGCACCATCCATCTTTCCCTCAACTCTGATCAGTTTCCCAGTCCTGGCTGCTGAAAAACATCCCCATAGCATGAGGCTGCCACCACCATGTTTCACTGTGGGGATGGTGTTCTTTGGGTGATGTGTTGGGTTTGCGCCAGACATAGCATGTTTTTTAATGGTCGAAAAGTTCAATTTTAGTCTCCTCAGACCAGAGCATCTTCCTCCATACATTTTAGGAGTCTCCCACATGCCTTTTCTCAAACTCAAAACGTGCCATTATGTTTTTTGCTGAAATTAATGGCTTTCTTCTGGCCACTCTGCCATAAAACCCAACTCCATGGAACGTACAGCTTATTGTCGTCCTATGTACAGATACTCCAGTCTATGCTGTGGAACTCTGCAGCTCCTCCAGGGTTACCTTAGGTCTCTGTGCTGCCTCTATGATTAATGCCCTCCTTGCCCGGTCCCTGAGTTTTGGTGGGCGGCCGTCTCTTAGCAGGTTTGCTGTTGTGCCATGTTCTTTCCATTTGGTTATGATAGATTTGATGGTGCTTCTGGGGATCATCAACAATTTGGATATATTTTTTATATAACCTAATCCTGACTTTTACTTCTCAACAACATTGTCCATTACTTGTTTGGAGAGTTCCTTGGTCTTCATGGCAGTGTTTGTTTAGTGGTGCCTCTTGCTTAACTATTGCAGCCTCTGGGGCCTAGGTAATGACAGATCATGTGACACTTAGATTGCACACAGGTGGACATAATTTCACTAATTATGTGACTTCTGAAGGAAGTTAGCTTCACCAGAGCTTTTTATGGGCTTCATAACAAAGGGGGGTGAATACATACACACATGCCAATTTTCTGTTTTCTATTTCTAAAAAATAGTTTTATGTATATATTTTTCTCATTTCACTTCACCAACTTAGACTATTGTGTTCTGATCCTTCACATACAATTCAGATTAACAAAACATTGAACTTAAGGCTGTAATGTAAAAAGTCAAGGGGATGAATACTTTTGCAAGGCACTGTATATCTGTATAAAATATTTACAGAACAACAAAAATAGAGGTGCCCCATCAGAGAATGAACTAACCTGAATAGGTTGGTTATATGGCCATGATGATCCATTCAGAGCTAAAAGCAGTTGCAAATTCTCTGCTCATTAATTCATTCTCAGATTGAGTGTCCCTAGTCTTGTTTTTATGCAAATGACCCTTAGGGCTTTTTCTTTCTAAGGGTGATAGAGGCTCCAGATGTGGACTCCTTGCTCACTGTATCTTGGAGTTAATCTACACCCTGCTGAGGCCTCACTAAGGCTGACATGTACATCTGGGATTTGTGATTTTTCTCCTGTTCAGGGTAGAATTACCTGGTATTTTGGGGCTGGGTCACTCTGGCATACTGCAGGATATTTCTCACTGTAAAGGGCACACGTCCGCTAAAAAAACTAAAAGGTTGCTCTCAGGTTAGTTCTATGGACATGACAACCCACTCTATTAAGGTTTTTTTTTTTTTTTTCTCTGAGCACCTCTGTTATGTATTTATGTACACAGCCTGTGTTCAGATTTTATTTTAAATAAATGATCTCTTATTTGTTGTAGAGTGTGGATAGTGCTGTTGTTGACAGTGGAATTGGGTCTGCTTGGGGTGAATTTGATTCTGAATATGAACTGGTAAGTATTTAATATTAATCTTCTAGTAAATACTCTGATAGCTTATTTGGACTTTGACAATGTGACAAACAATACCCAGGAACTTCCTGTTCCTTTTACATCAATATGATGACACACATTGGATCTTGTAGCCAACCTCTTGTCCACCTCCCTGCTTCAAATACTCCTCAAACCCCATAATGAACAACTTATTTTTAACATTAGCACCTTAATATATTTGGTTAAATACAAATCCAGAGTGACTACTGATTAGTAAAAACAATGACTTATTAATACTACACATAATTAACTGGTATAAACTTGCCACCATTTTATTTTTGGGATTTTAAATTATTTTTATTTTCTATACATTTTGAATGTACATCAAAATATGAAAGCACATTTTTAACAGGCTCTTCATTAGTTCTTATTTACTCTTAAGCTCAATTTATCTGGCAAAGCTAAAGGTGAGTTGGAAAAGTTTCAAGCATCCTATTAAATTAATATAATTTGTTATCTGTGCCAAAAATAATGTGAAAACTGTTCTTCTTAAGTGTGTTAAAACTTAATTAGTGTCACTGTACAGAAACTGGATTATTTTTGTTCTTCTTCGGGTCTAGTCTGGAATGGATTCAGATTCAGCAATATGGGACTCCTCACCAAGAACTCCATCAAGACGTGGACAGATATTAGAGGTAAACTGCAAAATATACTCACAGCAGTCAAAAATTAGATCTTTGCATAAAATGCACCATTTTCTTTTACTGAAATCTTAACATTTCAAAACTTTCAGCAATGTAGGTTATACACCACGTGGATCCACAAAAAAAAAAAATGTAATAATGCCACAAACTTCCTGCTTACTCTGCTTCTGTCATGTGAAGATTTATGTATGCTAAATGTAATTTACCCAATGGTGGCCAAAATGTTGTGTGTAATATGTACTATTTTTTATTTTTATTACTTTAATCATCTACAATAGACTTTAATAGCCCTTGAAAATTTATATAATATAATTCACTGCTGGGAAAACTACAATTGAGACCTTGCTATGTATTTACGATTGATAAATACATTTTTACACATTTCTTTAGGACCAAGCTATTCTGAGAGTAATGGATCAAGCCCCTTATTTGCCACCAGCCAACCTAGAATTCCTAGGCTCTCCGATGCACAGGGGCTTTATGAGTTCACAGAGATTCAAAGGCCAAGATATGCGTGCAATGTCTCCCAAACCTTTTCGCCAACGCTTCATGAGGCAGGTAACTATGGTCCCAGTGATTCTGAGCTCATGTGATGCTTTTGATTGCAGTGCAGTACCACCATTGTCTACATTTTCCTTTAAGTAAATGCATGGTCACTGATCATTTAAATCTGACTTACGTTTCCAGCAATCTCCACTAGTTCCTTGCTCCATGCGTCCTTCGTATCCATTCACACCTACAAGAAGACCACCTCCAGTGTTCACACCAAACCAGGTGATTTGGTTCTTTCTAATAAATTTAACAAAATCACTTTTGTTCAACTACTAAAATAAAATTTTTAGCCCTTTTTTTTTTTTTTTTTTTGTGCATCTGGGAATCTCATTGCTCTCTACAAAACTGGGCAGGGGCATGAAAGTGAGAATACAATGTTACACTTTCAGATTGAAGCCATACTATGTGCTTATCCCTCCTATGCTATGCTAGAAAGCTGTTCGAAGGGCAGGCATATTCTATAAAGGGGATGTGTTTAGAATGGTGATTGGTTTAACTAGTGTAAAATATTGTGCGCTAACTTGCGTGAGACTGACCAGTTTCCAGAGTAAAATGCAAACCTTTATCTCCTAAATCTTTGAGTTTAAGTTTAACATGTTTTAATGAGTTAACGTATACACAAATT
Source organism: Discoglossus pictus (assembly GCA_027410445.1). Lineage (NCBI taxonomy): Eukaryota > Metazoa > Chordata > Amphibia > Anura > Alytidae > Discoglossus > Discoglossus pictus. The sequence goes on from CM050164.1 coordinate 35,632,022, forward strand.
ACTATTTTACTGGCTGTCCATGTTGCTGAAATTGCTTGTCAAAAAGCTAGTTGTACATGATTAAGGCCACACTGAGCACCAGCACTGAGACCAGCTTTCTATTTGGAGGGTAGAGAAATATTTGATCTATATTTGTAATAAAACAAACTTGTAACTGAGTTGGAACACGTATCCAATATCTCCGCTGGTATACGGTAAAATACCTAAGAGGCACTAAAGTTTCACCATTCCCAACCTCCCATATTGGACGACACACAATTTGGGAGTCAAATGAATACTGACTTTATTTTGTTATGTGCAGAAATATTTATACACATCTCTTCCCACAGGCAATACACATCCCACAGGCAATACACATCCCCCATAGTTGACCACACAATACACCTATAGGGACAATAGGCTACCTGACAACTTTGATACAATCAGACATGGATTAGATCATCCTTCTTTGTTCTTATGTCTGAGAATGAAAACACTTTATACAATAGACTTCCTTATCTTATGAGGAGTCTCTGTAATAGGATTATCTATTATGCCAAGGTCTGCAATAGTCTGGGCTAATATTCTGCAGAGCATAAACCAACATACATACAGTATAACAGTAGGATCATATTTTAACCAAGAATTAAATAACCATAAAACAGTGATGGGTTCCGTTACAAAACTTTTGGTGAGTAAAGTATTAGTATTCCATTGTGTACTTTCACGTTCACGTAAATCATGAAAAAATATTTCTCTGGTTCCCTTGGCTGGATTGCTTACAGGGTGTCTCATATCAAACTAGTAAAATAAAAATCCTTTTCTCAACCTACTTTCCGTGCAGGAAGAATGCCATCTATTTTGGTTAGTAGGGTTTTTATTTATCATATATAAAGACGAAAACATGTACCCCCTAAAGAATAATAATATTATTTTCTGAAGGTGTGTGTTTTTATTTTTTTTCTCTATTTTTGTCTAACTTCTACCCGAGTTAAAAAAAAAAAAAAAAAAAATTAAGTTTTGAGAACGTCCCAAACGTTTTTTCCAGATTATTTATTTAGGTCTAAATTGCTGCTACTGTTAAGATCTACACTGGGAGAGGTATGGTGTGCCTTTTTTATGGGTATGCTCTTATAAAGATGAGTTCTGCTTCTACTTGGATGCCCCACAGGATGGTGCCTGGAGTGCAATTCAGTAAGACTTCCTTAGTAAAAATTAGACAACTGGGAAAGACATGAAGAACATGCAAAGGGGTTTCTCCTACAGAGAACTTTCTTGCTGCTGCTACTACTGTTTCAGGTGGAAAAGACCTGGGGTGTGTGTCGCATTTAATTTAGGGGTGGTAGGGTAGCAGAGGTATCCCATTTGCTCCCTAGACTACTAAGGAAGCCTCCACACAGACAGGAATGGATAGTTGTGGACCCTTCCTTCTATGAATTACTTTTGCTACTATGTCATCTTTTAAGATGATATATGGAGGATGTTTTGCACTTCTTATACATTTCAGGATCTTATTACTGGTACTATTGATTACATAAATGGTATAGTCCTGTAGTATCAAAGGAATGCACTGTTAATTGATAACTGCAGTTTGTATCAAAGAGATGCAAACTACAGGAGAAATGACAATTAATGGTTGAATTCAGCTCTTCAATGAGTTATGAGTGGATATTACAAATTTTGTGATATAATTGTTTGCTGAGAAACCATCACAGCTTCATAAAAATGTCAGAAATAATTATTTAATTTGAAATGTGTTTGGTCCTAATCTTTTTCCGGCCTCATTTTATGACTATATGCTAGGTGGGTGTGTGGTAAGTACACTTTTATACACCACTTAGGGTTCAATCCTATTTAACAGTGTGCTATCCAGCAAGTAATGCTGCCATGGAACTTAATCCGAAAGTAGAATCTTACTTCCCTATAGCTATAATTTTATCTTCATCTATAATTTCTCAATAGATTTAAACATACTCTTTAAGTGAATAGCTTGCTGACACTTTAAACACGTGCATAATAAAAATATGCTTTCCTGATTGATTTATTTGTTATACTTTTATTTTCCCCCAGTCACCAGGATTTATGTCTCCAACTCCATTTAGACCAATGTCTCCTAATATCAGTACTCCAACTCGACCTATGACTCCTAAAATGGTCAGGATGCACTTTGGTCCAATGTCTCCCAGTCCAAGCCTTTCCCCATTCTTCAGTCCTTTGGGTAACACCTTGCAGAGATTTAGGTAAGGCTGTATAAGCTAATCCTAAATCAACCTTTTCATTCAATTAAAGTTTTCTAACTTTGTAATGTTACTTTTCAATGACTTAGGGTGCCAGGACATGTAACACAGCTGCACCCCCAACATCGAAGAATTCTTAGCCAACGACAGAGGACACAGAGGTATGGATAAACTCTGGTTAGAGGTCCCCCCCCCCCAACAAAAAAACTATAGCAAAGCGGCTCCAAACCTAGCATGGCTCTTTAATTTTTCTTCCTAAAGCTCTAACCGAAAGCAGTGGGATTCTAGACCTGATCCATATGCAAGCTTGATGTCTCAGAAGGAGAAAGAATGGGTAATCAAATTACAGATGATCCAATTACAAAGTGAAAACCCCCACTTGGATGACTATTACTACCAGGTGAAGTTAGGCTTTTCTCAAGGTTGTGTTTGTGTTTTTTGTGATGGAGCTGATATGCAATTTCACTTGAATGAGCACTCTATTCTCTCAGTTACTGTAGTTATACACTTGGTTTTGTACTCAGACTTAAAACTTAAAACATTAACCGTTCTGTAATCCATGAGCATAAACGCAAATCTTCATTTTAGCAGGTTTTTTGTATGTAAATATTCTTGTTGCCTCTATCTTGCATGTCTGGAACTACCTTTAAATTGACACTTCCTGCCCCCAACACCCCTCTTTTATTTACCTCCAGACTCATGGGACGTTGTTATGCACCAGGGTATCACACTTGGAAGTGTAACACTTCTTTTTTTACGAAGATAACATTTTTACTGATGCCTATCTTCCTGTTCTTTAGGCATACTATGAGAAATTAGAAAGGAAACTAGCTGAGGAAGAACTAATGGGGGAGCGCAAGAAACGAGAACCCACTAAACTGGTTACACCATATATTCAAAAAGCTGAAACCTATGAGTCAGGTATTTTATTTTTTTCCACCTTTTTTTATTTTTGACTGTCTGGCTCATGACTGCACCATGAGATCTTTAAAATGTAGGATGTTATCTACCTACAATAATGCTATAGATTAGATTAGTTCTCAAAAGGCAATCCAAAGGCAGATTCCTGATACCTTATCTGCCAGGTCTTTGAGACCAAGTGGGATGAGGAGAGGCTAACAATTTAAACATATCCTTACTGTTGTTCATAGTTTTATTGATGACTATATATACCGTTTAAATAAACTTTGAAACTACATGAATATTTAGTGTCGCATATAATAGAACTCTGTTCAGATTGTTCTAGATTGAAGTCGGTCCTATATGAGCACCAATGGCTAACCAGTTGGTCCCCACACCAAAAAAAGCTGAACCACTACTAATACAGCACAGATTGCTAAACTGGTCTTTTATACAATCGGTGTGCTTTATTCGTGTGTGTAAAATTATAATGGTAAAATTGTGTTTTGTTTTTTTTGTCCTGAAATGATTTTTATACCTTCAAAATTAATGTTTTGTTTTTAAGTTTGTTTTTTTTCAAAAAAGGAAAAAAGATAAAACAAAATGCATGTGAAAGTAAACAAAATATAAAAGCAAATTTGACTTGTACGTTCATAATACAATAAACACCATTATGTACTTTCATATACATCATCAGGGGGGGAAGAAAAAGCAAAACCCAAAAGTAAATTGCAGATGGAGGGGCCGAGGAGGTTGTAGGACCAGCAGCGTCTATATCATGGGGACAAAGTAAAAATAAGATATTAAACTGTTAACCTTTTATCCCATAGTTGCCATTTTGGTACATCTTTTTATATTATAATTTCTGAAATATCTTTCTCCAAGTCTCTGCTGTTTATAATAATAGATTCTACTTCTGCCCAAGTCGGCACTATTTTTTGCATTTACATTTACGTACAATTAGCCACTTGGACACAATGACTATATGTAATATAAAAGCCACAATGTCCAGGTCCAAATCTACAGGAAAGGTATATGTGTAGCAGTGCCATCTCCGTAGTAATTGTAATTTGATACCTTCGGATCCTTGCTATTTGTTCAAAACCATTTGTCGAAAAATTTTGAATTTTGTGACCATTCCACCAAATGTGTAAACATGACCCCACTGCTCCACAATCTCTCTAACAGAATTTCAATTCCTCCTTCTTAAACATCCTGGGTTAAATTTGTAGCTACCATCTATTGGTAAACGTGAAAAAGGTTTCTCTGTAAGATGCATTTTTTTTTATTTTTTTTTATGAATCAATCTATTTGCAAAAGCTCTTTGCCAACCATCTTCCTCCTATGTCTTTTGTAGGTCAATTTCCCACACTTTCTTTTTATGGAATTATTTTTACTTCTAAAAAGTCCTTCAAAAGATTAAAACATTTTGCAATTAAATGCAGTTTGTTTATATTACCTATTTTTTTTTTTTTTTCAAAAGATGTTAGGGGTCTATTAAATTTTGCAGGATTGGAAACCTTCGCAAAAGACAAGAGAAGACCGTGGTAATACAGCCAAAATTTAGCCGTAAACCAAATTTTATATTCATATCTGCAAAAGAAAGCAGAACTCAATCGCTAATAAACTCTTTGAATAGTGTAATCCCCCTCATTTTCCCCATATCTTTAATTTAGGAATATTAAACATTAAGGAGCTATATCTTCCAAAATGGTTAGTGGACTCAGGAAGGGAATCAATTTATATCGAAAGTTGTTTTCCTCCCAAAAACTACTAAAGACTTCAATAATGTGTCCATTCTAAGATTATATTTTCCTTTTTTCTTTTTCCAATAGTAATAAAGATCTCATCCCCCCTCTCTGTACAAAACAATTCTCTATTCGTAGCCATTGTGTAGAATCTGAATAAGCAAATCCGTATGCAATATCACCTTTCCCAAATCTTCTTGCCATAATAAACCTTTTTAATTCTGATATGTTTATAATTATGTACAGTGTGTGTGTGTCTATGTATAGTCAATTATAGATTGAAATTGATTTAGAAGCCCAAGGACGGGGATAAGATTGTTCCTAATTAAAACTGAATTTGGGCAACAAACATTTTTTCAGATTCTATTCTACAAGACCAAGATAGATATGTCTTTTTCCAAGAGCTTAGCAAGTTCTTAAGTTTATCCAAAAGAGATCTGTAGTCTTCTTCTTTTTTTTTTTTTTTTTTTTTTTTAAATTTATGATCTTAAATTCTCAGCTTAAAAATATACCCAGATGTGAAAGGACTCAGGTTTTCCATTTAAATTTCGCCTTGAGAATTTCCTGATCTGTCTGACAGATATTTAGACATAGCGCTCCTGATTTTCTAATGTTTAGACTACTTACTGTGTTTTGTATTATGTTTTGCAATACCTTCAATGATCTTGCCGGGTCGGATACTGTGACTATCAGGTCATCTGCAAACAAAGTGACCCTATGGTCTGTCCCACCTATTTTGATATCTTTTTTTAGAACTTCTAATTTCCACAAAAGGTTTGATTTGTAAGAGTAAATATCCCTGGAGACAGGGGACACACCTGCCTCGTTCCATTAGAGATAATAAATCAGATTTAAATCCGGAGCAGACGGCAGAGGCTGGTGGGACACTGTACAGAGCTCTGATGGCCTTTGAGCCGAATTCCTCCCGACCAAATTTTAACAGTCTGAAGGGAAGCCATGTTTGATATGGTTATGGATTGAAAAAGCGAAGCCTTTGTGGGCACATTTGCATGTCCCTGCAGAGGTTTCTAGAGTGCAGTATAATAACTGTCTCTATCCTCCCTTCACAGGAACTGGGTTGTCTAAGGGGAAATAATTCTCAGACCCATCATCCAAAACACTCCTAATATTAAGTCCCAATCCCTGGTTCTTGTTGCAAAATGTACAGTGTAATGTGTATTTGTTTGTCAGATGAAATGCTACCCACTTTCTTCTTTTATGGATTTTCTTGAAGAATATAAGGAGCCCAGATATGGGCACCTTATTCACTGTACCCACGGAGCTCTGTAGCTTTCCACTGATTAAAACCAGTCACAAAGTGAGCCCCCGCAAAATATTTAGGTTTTATGGACTACTCTTTATGTTCCAGAAAAAACGGGAATTGCAGTAATATGATGGTGATCGTGTCCATTTCTATGTTGTGGTTTAAAAAAACAGTTCAGTTAAGGTCTGATCTTTATCTCTGCTTTATATTTATCAGTGGTTCATATTGAAGGTTCGCTTGGACAAGTTGCTGTTTCAACCTGTTATAGCCCACGAAGAGCAATTGATGCAATTTCCTTTGTCATGCCAGATGAAGTAAGTGGGTAGGATTTAAAATCTGTCCTGGAACAGATGTGACCTATATATTTTCCTTTTTTGTTTCTTCCCCTTAACATGTTTATTAAAAATGGTCATGTCTAAAATTCCAAGCAATAATTTGTGTAAAGGGTTTGTTCTCAAGACACTACAAAACTGTTCTTGCATTGCAGGCAAAAGGATGGCATACTGACTGCTGAAATCTTGCTAACCATGTCCGTTCTTAACTTAGCTGTATTTTATGTGGAGGGACGCTATATTCAGTGATTTTTATGGCCGGTCTCAAATGCTAGGGAAATGCACGTCTTCATTAACAAGAGGCGCTACTTTTTAATCCTTCATTTTCCTGTTTGATAATGTATAGTAACAATATTCAATATTTTTGGTAGCTAGAAAATGTGCCTCCTAGCTAGGTTTGTCGCCTCCTTGTAATACCTAAAGGGTGTGTAGGGATTTTTGGTTTTAGGACCCATCTGATATAAGCAAGAATAAACAATAAATTATGGAGGTTTCCCTTGATAAGGGACTCTTTGCCAAAATATTAGACACAGTCTTCCCAGTAGCAATTTCCTTGTAGATAAAACCAATCCTATTTTAACTTTTTTTATATAGTGGGTGGAGACCAGCAACAGCTGAACCTGCACTCTAACCATACATTTTTAATGGTGAACACTGCTTGTGTGCATATTTTTAATCCTTGAATATGCATATTTTTATTTTTTTATTTTTTTTATCAATGCATAAATAAAACATTTAGCACATAAAGGCATTAGTGGGTATTTAACGGTTTAATCAAAGGTGTAAATTATCAAGCATGCTTTTTAAGTGTAGACTTGTATACACCAGTCTCCTAGTTACAAATCTTCCAACATGAAGCACTAGGAAATATATCCTGACTTTTTTTTAATGACAATGATTCATTGTTTAATTTAGTTTTTGTTCAGATGTGTCTTTATTTTTTTTTGTATCTTTATCTGTTTTTCAGGATATGAAAGTACTTGGATACCAGCGGTTGAGGATCCTCAAACACATTGAGAAGGTCAGTACTTTCTTGGCCTTAGTGGAAGACCCTGATATGGAACTTGTGAGAAAGTAGTACAATTGTTGATGCATGTTTCAGCCCATCAAAACTGACTTACATTCAAGTGACACTGCAATGTCTGTTATTGGACAAATGAAAAGTATACAGTCTTGGATTGATTACATTTTTTTTTTTCAGTGGTGACTATTTTTAATAGGACTACTAAAGCACATTTACAAGCTCATTTGTTTATTGAACAGAGACTATTAAAAACAGAATGCAGTTTAAAATACACTTTTTTATTTTTTTATTTATTGATTTATTTTCATCTTCGGAATGAGTGTATTTCTCTAACCGCTGTTCTCCTTCACCTACCTGTGCCTATCCTTGGGCATGACGCGCTCTTCCACCCTTGCCCCATATATTTTTAAACTTAAAAAAGGTGAAATCTTAAGACAACTATCATATGGGGATCCCTGTCTTTATTTAGTCATATCTGGGTTTGAGCCAGTACTTCTAAGCCTATGGCCCCCCCCTTTCCTTCTTTCCCCTGTTTTGTTCCTCTTAGGTACAGAGCATCCTTTCTTATTCGCATCAACATATTTATCCCCTGTAGCCTTTAGTCATTCTTTCACAATTTAACTAACAAAACTCAAAACAGTATGGTCGCCTGTATTTTCTCATATAATAAGATAGCTTCCCGATTCTTTTTTTTTACCTTGTTATCTCTGTACTTCATGGCTCCTCGCTGGTCCCCCCGGTGCCCCTCACGCCTCCTCCTCCTCTTTTTTTTTTTTTTTTTTCTTTTTTTTTTGTCACCTTTTCCACCTTTGATCCCCCTAACTCAGCCCCTATACGCTAACCATGGTTCCCATACGTCTCTGTACTTCTGGACAGAATCTGTAAGGATATGTGTCAAGTGCTCATTTACTGCTAGGTAGTTTATTTTGTTTATTGCCTGAAGTTCCAGTGTGTCCGTTTTCCATTGTTTAGCTATGTGTGACTTGGTAGCCATGTACATGTATTGGAGAAGCTTATTCTGTGTTGGGGAAAGCCGAGGGTCTGGGATTCCCAGTAGGCAAGATTCCATTGTGCCCCCTCCCGGGGATCTAAGTATGTCAGCCGCAAGATCGGTCACGGCCGTCCAAATCTGTGCAGCCTTAGGGCATTCCTACCACATGTGTATGAAGGAGCCCGGGGTCTGGCATCCTCTTGTACAACTCTTCCCCCCCCCGATTTGTTCCATTTTGCCATTCTTACCGGGTTAGGTAAGTTCTATGGAGAACCTTAATGGCAGTTTCTAGGAGTGTGTGGTTTAGCCAACCTTTATAAATACTTTGCCAGGTCTTTTCCCATTTCTCGGTTTCCCAGTGCACTCCCAGGTCCTTTTCTCAGTCCTCTATGTATTTATCCCTCACCCCTTCTATAGGTGTATTGTATATCTCGTAAATACCCCCTATGATTCCCTTAGTCCGAGGAACTTTCTGGCAAATTCCTGAAAGCCATGTCTTTTTAGGAGAACCCTGTTTTCTTCCTATACTGTTAACCAGATGTCTGATTTTGCAGAAATTAAAGTGTTGGTTGATGGGGATATCGTGGTGATCTCTCAAATATTCGTATGTTATTGGGTTATCTGTTCCTAGCCATGCTCCTAACCTATCCAACCCCTTAGATTTCCACCACCATTTTGCCTCCATGCTCATCCCTGCTGGGGACTGAGGGTGACTAAATACCGAGATCATCGGAGAAGGGTGTCTAAATAGGTTTATGTGTTCTAGGGCCCATTTCCAACCCTGTAGCGTGTTGGCAATTACCGGATCTTTAATCTTTCCCACACTCTCCGGTACCTTGTCTAGCCAGACCAAGGTGTCCCACCTATAAGGGTTTAGCCACTGGTCTTCTATGGTTTTCCATAGCGGTTGGTGAGCCCCTGAGTGAATTATGGGAATAAACGATAGTTGCGCAGCTCTATAGTATTTCTTCAGATCTGGAAATGAAAGTCCACCCCTGTTTTTGTGCCTGTACATTATCTCCTTTTTAATTCTGGGGGGGTTTGCCCTTCCATGTAAATTGGCATACTTTCCTCTGAAATCCTTTCAAATCTACCTGGTTGATGGGGATTGGCAGGGTTCTAAACAAATATAATAGCTTCGGTAGAATCGTCATTTTAAAGGCGTTAATCCGTCCTAGCCATGAAATAGGATACCTGGACCATTTTTGTAAATCCTCACTAAGTCTTTTATAAAGCGGGGGTAGTTAGACCTGTACAAGGTCTCTGTATGTGGCGTGATTTTTTAGCCCTAGATAATGAATATATTCCTTGGCCCATTGAAACTTGAACTTATCTGATAGTAATTTTTCTGTGTATGATTCCAAATTTATAGCTAATGCTTTAGTTTTCTTAACGTTTATGATTAGCCCTGATTTTAAACCAAACTCAGAGAGGGTGTCCATTAAAGTTGTAATAGATTGCTCTGGATCTGTTATTGTGCATAACATATCGTCTGCAAATAGGCTAATTTTAAAATGTTGCCCTATTATTGGGCCCCTGATCCCTGAGTTCATCCTGACTGCCTGTGCTAATGCATCTATTGCGATGGCGAAGAGTAAGGGGGACAGAGGGCACCCCTGTCTCGTACCCCTCCCTATTTTGATGGCCTGATTCATTGTGCCCAGGAGTTTTAGGTAGGCTTCTGGATTTCTATAGTATGTATCAATTTAAATTTAGGAATCCTCCTCTGAAACCAAATTTCTTTAAGACCTCCCGGAGATAGGGCCGCTCCAGAGAATCAAAGGCCTTTTCGATATCGAACGCCAGGAGGCATGCCGGGGCCTTGGTTTTTTTTGGCATGAGGAATTAGATTAATTACTTTCCCAATGTTATCTCTTGCTTGCCTATGGGGGATAAACCCCACCTGATCCTTGTGGATAAGTCTTGGAAGAAAGTTTGAGACTCTATCCGCCATAATCTTAGCCAATAATTTAATATCCCCGTTCAGAAGTGAAATGGGCCTGTAGTTCTTGACCTCTGTATTCTCCTTCCCTTCCTTAGGGAAAATAGTTATTTCTGCCAAATTCATTTCTGGGGGGACTGGCTGCCCTTCTAAAATATGATTATACAATTTGGTTAATCTGGGTGCTAACTGATCTTTAAAGATCTTATAATACATATTAGTGAACCCATCAGGGCCCGGGGCCTTACCACTCTTCATTGCCTGGATTCCCTTCCTAACTTCTTCTTGGGAAATCTTGGCATTTAGCGCTTCCACCTCAGATTCCTCCAGTCTTGGAAAATCATACCTGTCTAACCATGATCTTATGCTACCTTCCGTCTCCCTACCGGCCGCCAAGTATAGATTCTGGTAGAAGTTGAAGAACATTTCCTGTATTCTAGTGGGATTGGCTGTTCTTATATTGTCCCTCACTTTTATGCAGTGAATTCTGGATTGCATTTGCTTAGATCTCAACTTTCTCGCCAACATCCTATCAGGTTTGTTTGCTTGGAGGAAGAATTTATGATGGGTTCTCCTAAGAATTTTTTCCGCCCTTTCTGAGTAAATCCTATCTAATTCTACTCTCACTGTTTCAATTTCCCGCCTAGTCTGCTTTTTTGGGTATTGTTGGTTTCTCTTTTCTAGAATGCCCAGCTCTTCTGTAAGTTTTTTTTTTCTAGAGCTTTCTGTTCCTTCCTAAACTTGGCCGCTTCCTTTATACACATGCCCCTGATGTATGCCTTATGTGCTGCCCAGACCCAGCCAATCCCCATCTCCGGCGATTCGTTCATCTCAAAGAAAAATTCTAGTTCTTGGGCTATTCTGTCCTTTACTAACGGGATCGTCATTACTCTTTCATTTAGTCTCCATTTGTAGGGAGGTTTAGTCGAGGGACCCAAAATTATGGTTGCTTTAACCAGGCTATGATCTGACCATGCACAGGGTACTATTTCCACTCCTTCAGCATCCTTTAAAAGTAATGAGTCCGTTAGTATGTAGTCTATTCTGGAGTATACTTTGTGGGGATATGAGTAGAAGGTGAATTCTTTAGTCCCCAGGTGACTTTCCCTCCATAAATCCACTACTCCTAGTTCCCCTAGCAGTAGGTGTATTAGTTTAAATTTTTTAGAAAATTTGTCTCCTAGGTCCTTTCCTGATCTATCTTTCTTTACGTCTAACGCCAAATTGAAGTCTTCTCTCCCCCCCCCAGGATGATCTTGCCTTCCCTCACTTTCGCTAGGTGTCTCATCGCTCTGATTAGATGATTGTGTGGTGATTTGGTGGGGGCATATAGGACCGCTAAGGTAACCGGGGTATCTAGGACGGTTCCTGTCAAACAGATAGTATCCCTGCCTGTCCACAATTTTTTTTTTTTGTCTAGTGTGAATGGGAAATTCTTGTGTAGCAGGATTGCTACCCCTTCCCTCCGAGTTACTACATGTGGTGTGGAATATGGGGAAATTCTTGTGTAGCAGGATTGCTACCCCTTCCCTCCGAGTTACTACATGTGGTGTGGAATATGGGGAAATTCTTGTCCATGAAGGACGGCACGTGGCGACGTTTAAAATGAGTTTCTTGCATAAAGATCACCGCTGGGTTATGGTCTTTGTACCACTGGAACGCTTTGCTTCTTTTGGAGGGGGGGGGTGTTAAAGCCTCTAACATTATGTGTGATGCAAACGTATTCTGACTCACCCATTGTTATTGGATTTGTGTGTTGCTGTTGTCAGAGACTCGCCACCTGTAGAGTCAGAGAATTTGGAATCCACGGTCGAGGACAGTGGGAGCCAGCGAGTCACCATCGCATCCGAAGCTTTGCTAACCTGGGCATGAGAAATACAACGTGGAACATTAACAAAACCTACAAAACTAGACCCTTTTGGCCCCCCCCCCCTCCCCCCTCCTCACGTATCTAGCCATCTTGCACCTAGCGTGCCTAGGGAGTGGAGTTCCCTTAACCCACTAAGAGTCCCTAGTGTGAGGAGCTCCCTGGTAGTAGACCACTACGCTACTCAATAATGTCTACTAAATAACTTCCCCCAATAAATTTGGACGGCTAACAAACATTGCAAGCTTCAGCTTAGATTGTCTTAACTTTATATCCAATTCCTGATACGCTTTGTTAGATAGCAGCGCCCCAGCTTCCTCCTAACGGATACTCTGACCCATCCTAAGCAATACCACGAGGCTCTATGATATTGACCCTAAGGTCGTCCCTTAGTCCATGCTACCACTGCGAAGACTATCAGTCCCTTAATACATTACTTGGTGGCTCCAATTCTTCAGGCCCACCGCTTTGATCTCTTTGTTCCTTTCTGTTGTTGTCTCTGTTTTTTCTTGGCGGAGGCCTCAGACCAATTTCTGGATGGCCTCTCCCTGGGCTTGGGTAACTGATCAGTCAGGCTGGTACTTTCTGGTACCAGCTGTAGATGCAGTTTTTTTTTTTTTAAGGCTTGCCAGGGAGTAAGCTATATGCGACTTCTCCTTCCACCTGAATTGTATGCTAAATGGAAATCCCCATCGATATTGGATTTTGTTTGCGGTTAAGATTTCCAGAGCCGGTTTCATCTCTCTCCTCTTCGCTAGGGTTGATGGAGCAAGATCTGCAAACAGTTGTAATGAGGAACCGTCCGGCCCCACTAATTTGGGCATCTTTCTTGCCGCAGCCATTAGTAAGTCTCTAGAGCCTTGTCTCACAAAGCGTACAACAATGTCCTTTGGTTTTTCTGGGTTTCTAGGGCCTCCAAGCACCCTATGGGCCCTCTCAATTAGCAGCTCCTCCTTCTGGTGGCCGGGAATGATGGTAAAGAATACCGCTTCAAGATATGCCATGATGTCTCCCACTTTTGTAGGAACGCCTCTCAGACGGACGTTGTGTCGTCTGGATCTGTTCTCTAGATCCTCTATCTTATTTTCCAGAGCCTCTATGCGGGATGTATTGGCACTTATCTCCAGCTTGTCTTCCTCCTGAGCGGGCTATGATTTGGTCGGTTGTTTGTTCCAGCTCAGGGGTTTCTCTGTCCCACCGCACAAATCTCGTCTCACTTCTTTTAGTGCTAATGCCAGCTGGGTCTTCAGCAGCGCTTCGAATTTGGCCATTGCCGACACCGAGTGAAGTCCACATCTGTGATTGTGTTGGGCCTATCTCCCTCTGCTTCTGCCATCTCTGACCTTTCCTGGGGAGCTCTCCCACTGCTTTGGTCTTCGGTGCGGTTGCTGCTGGGAAGTGATCGGGTATGCCCCTGGCAGATATGCTTTTCTTCGCCTTCTTCATCATTGGTCTTGCCTCTGCTTCCAGGCTTGCAGGTTTACAGGAACCTGTCTTAATTATAATGTATTTCCCTGGTGTTGGCTATCTAAACTTGAGGGGGTTTGCTGGCTATTGTGAGCAATGGAGCTACTTAGGGCTGGGGTGCTAAGGAGATCATTGTCGTTCAGGAATTGGTTCTCATTTTTTAGCTCATTTTGCTGTGTTGCTTCCCCATTTCCTCTAGTTCCAGGGTCCCTTCAGCACATACCTTCTACGTGTAGTGTGCGGGCACATTGTCTTCGGCTCTCCCCCCTACTAGCCGTCTTAATTCTTTCAGCCACTAGGTGTCACTGTTTGTTCAGGTTTGCCCTGAAGCTTTGTACAATAAAACCTTTTAGCCAGGTGCCCATGTATAAAGAGTAGGTGCTGCCACACCGCTGAGGTGGGTGCCTGCGTTATCAGACCACTTTCACTCTTGATGCTGTGTCTTTTCAGGTTAAAGTGTGTGGAGCTCATCAGGCTGTTGCCTGTGCCACTGCGTAATAAATTGGCACAAAGGACTTCTCGCTGTTATTCTGGTCTAATGTATGCCACCTGAAACAGTCTATATGTGAAAGCCATTAAATTTAGCTGTGCGTGAGCATGCTACCTAGCAGAGAAAATGCGGAGTCCATTACTGATGTTGTAGAAAAAAAGAGGGCAACAATGCCCCAGGCTTGCAGGGTATTTCCCTTCTTGAGCAGCCTGGCCCTAGTTTAGTGCTCTCAGGGAGCTGATCTGTAGTGCTGTGGTTTGTTGCGTGGATCTCTGGTTAGGCAAGCCCACCTCTGCCACTCTGATCCCACCTGGGTATCCTGTTTATTTGCTGTTAGGGGTATTGAGGGGGTGTTTAAGGGCTGGCTGTGGCCATCGTCACTAGGCCCAGGTTCAAAGTATGGCCACCTCCCCGTTTTGCGGGCTTTTCTCCCCTCTACCTCTCACACCCCCAGCTGCCTCTTCAGGGGCCTGCCACCCTCCCAGGCCGAGCCAGCCGCCCGTGATCGCCCCTGGGGAGCCCCCGACCCCTCTCCTGGGGCACTCACCCCTGCCTGGGCCTTCCTCCCCACGTCTGCCTGGAGAGCTGCCCCGATGGCCTCCTCCTGATCCCGGAGCCCCACCGGCCCTTGTACCTGCGGCCTCCGGTGCCGATCTGGCCGGCATCCCGTTCCAGGGCCTGCCTGCCCCGACCCTTCTGTCGTTGAAGCCTGGCTGGGCCCCCCTGCACTCCCCACGCCTTGTTAGGACCGCGTGTCGGCTCTTTTCCCGCCCGGGGGGTTTTGGGGCACCCCTTCCGATTCCCCCTTGGTGTTGTGGGGGTTTTAATCTGCCTGGCCGGGCTTAAATGACCCTTTTTGTGTCTTATTTGCGGGTCTGAAGCAGGAGCTCTGTCTGCCAGCGTCCTTCCACTCCTGACGCTACCTGGGCTCTCCCCCATATATTTTTTTAATAACGGTGTGCACTTAGAAGCTGTGGGGTATTCCATTGATGCTATGGCTGGTCTCGAAGCAAGATTAGTCTGAGCAGCTGGTGCGTTCTTTTATCTAGTGTATTGTTCCAAACAAGAGGTAAGCAAATTGGGGGTCCAAGGATGGCGGTGTGTCAAAACGTGTTACTGTGAAATTGTATTGATAACCAATAGGCTTGAATCGTAGGGCAAGTCCACCATATGTTATACATGAACCTTCCAAACTGCAACCCTTCCAAATCAAAGGGTTGGGGATCTGTTCAATTTAAGAGAGGTGAGTTGTCAGCTAAGAAATATTTTGTATGATTGATCTTTAAAGTATGAGGAAATTGCATTGGTTGGTTCCCATATAGCTTTCCTTTCTTCTGGATCAATATGTCGAAATCCCTTTCCCAATGAGCAATCTATGGGAAGGGGAAAGTATTCTTGGATGATTGGACTAAAGTATAGAGTTGGAAGATTAGGGCCTTGAGGAAATATGAGAAAAGGCTAGAGTGGGGGATAAACCTGTTTCTTTTAGTGATGGCTGGGAGGCTAAGCTTCCAGCGTTAATTAAAACAGGAAAAAATCATGTTATTTGTGAGGTGGTTCTAGTTTGGACAGGATGATGTTTTCTACATATAGATCTGTATTTAGAAACTCATGGCTTTCTAGATTTTGAAAGTGAACCATACCAAAACTCGGTGGGCAATCCTATTTTAATAATGGTGACAATGCGAATGGAAGTGTGGTCTGCTTTTTATATTTCTCTGCTTTTATATTTTTCTCAGCCTGAGTGTTGGCCAATTGAGCTCATTAAAGGACAGGCAGCTTTGCTCCAGCCACTGGATTATGTACATAAACACCTGTGTTGTATTTATAATCTACTCTGGCCCATTGTTGGCAAATTAAGATAACCCCATCTGCCATGTACTCTATATATAAGTTCTGGACCACTGTGACACAGACGCAGGATGTGTATTATTAAAGTTTAATCCTATTGCTCTCAGGAAGCTACTGTTAAGACCCCATGTGGAGTTTATCTTGTGTTTGTCTGCCACACCCTCTTATTGTTGTGCAGTGCACACTACCCTAAAAATACTGCTGTCATTTTTAAAAATTAATCCGTGGACTTCAGAGACCTATAGAAATTGTATGGTCTTTATGTTCCTGGATGGCTGTGATACTGAACATATCGCCATCCTACAAGTAACCTGTTCTGGTCACTACCACAGAAAGGTTACTGGTGACTCCTGGAAGCGCTGATTCCTGATGGGAGAGGCTCTGAATGATGCAGAAGCCAGATATCAGGGTGCTGAGATTTAAAAGAACCCAACAGTCCTTGTGGGTAGACAACCTATAGTCTATAGCAGGTGGCTCTGGGCTTGTATAGCCCCTACTCTCGGATCGTCACACCTATAAAGTGAGTGATTGAAGGTTGGCACTGAAAATTTATTTAGAGGTGGCGAGCTTTTGAAGGAGGACTAGAATATATAAAAGTAGGTTGAGGCAAACCAAAGTTTCTTGGTTAGCATATTTGTATGAGTGGTAGATACCCATCTTGCACATGTACAAGGCTTGTACATTTGTAGTAGAAAAATATAATGGTATGGTCAAGTTTAAACTTATTTTTTTTGGGGGGGGGGATAAAATACATGCTTGGATAAGGACAATTTTCCAGACCAGATAAAAGCATCTAATCTTATCTAATCTTTTAGTGGTATCTGTATGGGCGGGGATTAAAATGGATAAAGAAGTATGGGACAAATTTTTACAATACAGACCAGCCATGAGATTGGTGCAGATGTAATGTGATGGCAAGAACTTCCAATTTGTGATAAGTGTGTGTATTTGACTTGACATAGGAAGTGCTCACTTAAAAACTTAGGTATGAATAATCTGTGGTGAGCTAAATTACCAAAGGTTGTGTTGGTTTAAAAAAAAGAAAAAAAAAAAAAGTTTAAGGACCTGCTGAGGGGCATGCACATGTAGTATTTCAGACTTGTCAGGATTCATTTGGAAAACCTAGATTTAAACTGCATACTGTTTATTTATTTTTTTTGTACTTTTTTTTTTTTTTTTTAAATAGACTATTAAAGCTCTATAATTTAAATGCATTATTAGTGGATGTGGGGGTTGTGTGTTGTTTTTATTGACCAAGAAAAAAAGAAGACAGCCCTTGGTGAAATTTACAAGTAAAGCTCATGTATTAATTGCCTATAGATAAACCAAAAACGGTTTTTCTGGTTATAATTTTTTATATATTTTTTTTCGCTTTTTAAACCAGGTTTTTCCCTCTTCCAGGTCTTGTAGGGTGCTTTTGTGGGATGGGGGGGTGGGAAGCACTTTTTACAAGACTTGAACCTCATAACAGTGCCCTCTATTTCCTACAGTTATCAATATTGTATATTTCCCTGTTCTTATCCCCTGTAGTAGCGCTACGGAATATGTTTGGCGCATTACAAATTAAAGCCCTTCTTATTATTCTTAGCTGCATATCTCTTCCTGCTTGTGTCTATCAGGAGGCAATGTCAGTGCAGCCCACAGACTGTGCTATCATGAGCTTGGAAGCTAGGCTTGGCTGATGTCACTAGTCCCTGTCCCATGATTTGAGTTAACTCTGTTCCCGCTATCTACACAGAGTTAACTATATTGTAACATGCCTGTCCAGTGAGCCAGTCATAGCTCTGCCCCCATTACTGACCATATTCCATCTGAAGCAGAACCTTTACTAGGTCAGATGTTTTTAGTCCAGTGTACAGAGCTGGCCATATCCCCAGGTAAGATGAGGTATGCAGCCACCTGATATGTCAACTTGCCAAACAGTTGCACTAAGTCTATGTACGGTATTTCTTAAAATGCAATTTATTATTATTCATACACAATAACTGGATAATGTGGTTTCAGGTTTTTCTGGACAATCTAACTTTTGACGTGTGTGTATTTATTTTTCTCCACTTTTAAATGTATATGTACATGGTTTCAGTTATTCGTATATGCTACTAGAGATCGAGTGAGCTGAGAGAAAGATACCACACATGCCTGTATGATCAGCATGTTCGCGTTCCAACAGAAACAAAGCTACAAGGTGCAGAGACTATATGAAGCCTTAAGGATTAGAGCATGTGATTATGATGAGTAAGTGCAATCAAAATCTAGTTCTAAATATGGTCTAAAGATTGTGAGTTAGGACAAAAAAAAAAAGTTGAAAAGCTCAAGATTGTCATGCACAATACTATCCTCAACTTTTCCTCGCACACCTAGCTGGATATGATCTGACCTTCCTCTGAAAAGCGAACTGACAGAAATGTCCTTTCCCAGGAAATTGAATTTGAAAGAGTTATTTTTTACACAGTTGTATTTTGCTTGTAGTTCTTACCAGTTTCAGCAAGACTACCAGCATGCCATGTAGAGAGAGGTCTGTAAATGTGCAGAAAAAGGAATCCAGTTGTTTTTGTAAATCATTCTGACAAGACTCTGTACTTCCTGAATGGGAAGTGTGTAAGCTACAGTAGCTTATGAGAGTGTTGGACCTATTTAAGTGCTAGCATGTGGCCTGTAAGCAGTTGCCTTCTCTGCTTTAATATAAATCCAGCCCTGGGTTTAGGCAACAGTTACACTTTGTTACCCAGATCTCTAAAGATAGAAGCCCAAACTCTGCCATTAGAACAGAATATACATATTTACCCTTATATTGAGTTTTTCCATGTTGCCTTGGTGACTTAAACTAAAATTATAGATATACTTCCTCACTTCAGTCTCCCAATTTGCCGTAAACACAATTTGTTTAATGTGGCTTTTGCCAAGGGGGAAAAAGTATACTCTACAACTTTAAGAAGCCATGTTTTCAAGCATTTTAACATTTTTCTCTTGTCATTCCTCTTCAAATCCGGCATTAAAAAACGACTGGATATGTAGGCCCTTAAAACCTGGACTGTTGGTTGGAAAGTAGGTTTTAACCATTAATTTTGTAGTATTTTCTAGATATGCAAGTCTCTGGCTCAGAAGTAATAATATATGAATATGACTTCCATATATTCAAACTGAACATCCATGTATACATGTCCCCGTGTTTCCTTACAGTGAAACAGACAGTGAGTATTTGCAGTTGCTGCAAGTGGGAAAAGGCAAGAAGTTAATAGCTCGGACTTTACAGTTCTTGCCAAATGATCAAGCTGAAGAGATACTTTCATGATTGTTCAGCACTTACCTTTCCCTCATAAAGAATGATTCCACAGAAAAGGTAAAATCTCAACTCTTGAACAGTGGACATTTTGGTATTGTTTGCATCCTGTGTGGAAAATGCTATTTTTTTTTTCTTTTCTGTTTTAGTCTCTTCCAGTTCCTCTATGGTCCCCTGACACACATAATCAATAGGCTTTCATTCACGAGCTTATAGGTGCCCTTCAAGAGTTGACCAGACATTACCAGAGACTCAGGATTTTGCCACTAACACTGGCATTTCAGAACCAGGTACGCATGTCCATTTTTCTTTTTCGGAGGAGGACTCTTGGATTTCAAACTCAAGACACCAAGGAATAGAATAACGCTAGGTTTTCAGAGTCATCTTACTCTCTAGCACTAGTACATCTGTTTTCTGAATAATACGTTTAATAAGAGTATTGGAGCCACACAGAATTTCCTTGAAAATGTGGCCTATTTTCAGCTGTGGAAGCCTTGAGTTAGACAAACCTGTTCTGTAGAGAAGATTATAAACGTCTAACTTTTTTTTTTTTTCCCTCCTTTCTTTCGTCTTCACCCTGTCTAGTTCGGAATATCCCTGTTGTATCCTTGTTGAGGCCAAGGAGAACGCCTGCTCTCTTCTGACACCCCAATGGAACCCCTGCATTGGAGACTTTGAAAAATGGTAAAGTCATAAATCCTTCAATCTGTTTACTACAAGGCTAAACCTTGAATTGAAGTATCCCTATTACTTTCCTTCATGTCATGTTTTAGTCCAGTTTAATTGTACAATCTATGTCATTTTTGGAGTTTGCAAAACAATGGGTTACACTGGCCTACTTCATTAGTTGTAGCAATAAACCCAACATATAACTTCTCAGTGAATTTAGAAATCATTGGCAAGACCTATGATTATGTTGGCATTCTATAGGATAAAATATGAATGGTTGGAGTCAAACAAACCACTATTTATGGCATCTATACATTGCCTTGCAAAAGTATTCACCCCCTTGACTTTGTACCTATTTGTTACAGCCTTAAGTTCAATGTTTTGTTAGACTATTGTGTTCTGATCCTTCACATACAATTCAGATTAAGTTGGTGAAGTGAAATGAGAAAAATATATACATAAAACTATTCATAGAAATAGAAAACAGAAAATTGGCATGTGTGTATATATTCACCCCCTTTGTTATGAAGCCCATAAAAAGCTCTGGTGCAACCAATTACCTTCAGAAGTCACATAAGTGAAATGATGTCCACCTGTGTGCAATCTAAGTGACACATGATCTGTCATTTCATATACACACCTTTCTTGAAAGAGGCACCACTAACCAAACACTGCCATGAAGACCAGTGAACTCTCCAAACAAGTAAGGGACAATGTTGTTGAGAAGTACAAGTCAGGGTTAGGTTATAAAATAATATCCAAATCTTTGAGGATCCCCAGGAGCACCATAAAATCTATCATAACCAAATGGAAAGAACAAGGTACAACAGCAAACCGGCCGTGAGTATCTGTACATAGGACGACAATAAGCTGTATGCTCTATAGAGTTAAGCTTTATGGCAGAGTGGCCAGAAGAAAACCATTACTTTCAGCAAAAAACAAAATGGTATGTGGGAGACTCCCAAAATGTATGGAGGAAGGTGCTCTGGTCTGATAAGACTAAAATTGAACTTTTCGGCCATCAAAGAAAGCGCCATGTCTGGCGCAAACCCAACACATCACATCACCCAAAGAACACCATCCCCACAGGCAAACATGGTGGTGGCAGCATCATACTGTGGGGATGTTTTCAGCAGCCGGGACTGGGAAACTGGTTAGAGTTGAGGGAAAGATGGATGGTGCTAAATACAGGGATATTCTTGAGCAAAACCTGTACCACTCTGTGTGTGATTTGAGGCTAGGATGGAGGTTCACCTTCCAGCAGGACAATGACCCAAAACACACTGCTAAAGCAACACTTGAGTGGTTTAAGGGGAAACATGTAAATGTGTTGGAATGGCCTAGGCAAAGCCCAAACCTCAATGCAATAGAAAACCTGTGATCAGATTTAAAGATTGCTGTTCACGAGCACAAACCATCCAACTTGAAGGAGCTGGAGCAGTTTTGCAAGGAGGAATGGGCAAACATCCCAGTGGCAAGCTCATAGAGACTTATCCAAACAACTTGGAGCTGTGATTGCTGCAAAAGGTGGCTCTACAAAGTATTGACTTTAGGGGGTGAATAGTTATGCACATTGACTTTTTCTGTTATTTTTACCTTTGTTTGCTTCACAATAAAAAATAAAAATAAAAAAAAATCTTCAGTTGTGGGCATGCTCTGTAAATTAAATGATGCAAATCCTCAAACAATCCATGTTAATTCCAGGATGCTGGGGGGGTTTGAAACATTACAGTGCCTTGCAAAAGTATTCAATGTCAAGTATGCATTTGTAACGGGACTTGAATATTAAATCCCCAGATTTCCGCTGGTATAGAAGGTAATATCCCACATCCTCTAGTAACCAGATGAAACACCGTTCAGGGAGTCAACTGAGCTTTTTTTTTTTTCCCACTCCAGCAGTAAACTGCTAACTGTCAACTTTTTTTCTTAAAAAATGTTCTGCAATGCATTACACACACATACCCTTGGTTCTTAAAGTGGTACATACATATTGAACTGAACAGATACAGGCATTTAAACAGCAGGGAGGTTTTAACTGAGAGCCCATAGGCAAATACATGAACAATCCTTCACAGCATTGTAAGGTAAGGATTGTAGTATGCCTTTCTGGCATACATTTCTCAAGTTTTTTTTTTTTTTTTTTTTTTTGCTGGATTGTTAGCTGACCAGGATTGAAACTGGATGTGAATTATCTTTACAGGACAGACACGGTGTTCCTGGTGGCAAAGGAGCTTTCTCATGTTTCAAAGTCTTCCATGGTGGAGCCCCTTTTCTTGCCAAGCAACTTGCTCTCCTTATTTTGCCGTTACCTGGACAAGCAGACGATTCATAAACTTGAGGACAAAATGGAGTAAGACACTGTTTGTGTGTGTTTGTGTTTTTTTTAAATCTATAACTAAAATGTAAAAGGGTGCACACACGAGAGAGCAAAGCTTAAAGGACCTAAAGTCTCCATATGTGCCCTGAATCATCAGAGTGTACAAAGTTGTGGGAAAAAATGTGTCTAAAATTACAATATCAAAATACATTTTTTGGTCAACTTTAAAAATTTTGTTTTTCTCTTTAAGCCCTCCAACAATAATCTACATAAATGAGGTTAGAGTATGTAACTGTTACATCTTGTATTCTAGATTTACATGGTCTGTATTTGTAAAAATTGTGTTGTAAAGATTTTTTTTTTCATTGGGAAGTCATAGGTTTTATTTCCCCTGCCTTACAGTTGTTGTCCTCCCCCTTTTTTTTTTCTTTTTTTTTTTTTATACCAGTGACTTAATGGAAAAAATGTTATGAAACCACTACACAAACAGTCTGTGTTGTTAAAAGTGTGTGTGTGTGTGTAAAACCTAATTAATTATCTGAACTATATATACTGAATAATTGTGAGCTAGCTATTTCTAAAAAAAAAAAAAAAAAAAAAAAAGGGAAAATTTGTAGCCATAAAGCTCTGTCTGTGGCAATTGATCCCAAGGCCTTCAGCACCACAGACAGTAGCATTCCCTATGGTGCTATCTGATCAGTTATTACATTAGCTGCTAGAATATAATGAAATGGTTGCAAATGACATAGGCACTGCCTGATTCAAAGCTTCTACACCCGATTTTCAGTTAATCATTATGTATCATGCGTTACAAAGCTACTTATTCAGATGCAACACCCTGAAATGGCTGTACTTCTAGTAATCATTACCCTGAGAATTATTCATCCATTTTTTTTTTTTTTCAATCTATCAAAACTTTCACCCTCTATCTATCTAATGGGGACTTTTGTGGACCTTTTTTAATGCCCTAGTAGAAGGTAAAAAAAAGAGGAGAACTTGCATTTAAAAGCACCCAAGTGCAATATAGGACATATACTAATTTTAACCGGTCATGGTTGGATTTGCTGAATACATCCACTGTTAGACAAGCAGACAAATCCTATTTTACAGTGTTAAATATTAATGTAATTTATAACATTTGTTGTTTCTTTAGATGTCCTACAGTTCTCCCCTATGCAGCTGTACCTTCATGAAATGCTGAATCTCTTCAAAAGGAAAGATCCAGCCCTCGCTTCACCAACCACAAGTTTATGGCTGAGTGGAGCTTCCATTTTTGAACTGAAATATTTAATCCTGTTTTTAAAGGAAATTTTGGTTGCTTTGTTTCGTCAGACATGATTTTCAAACTGAGAACTATTTGCTGAAGATTTAAACAGCCATGCAATGTGTTCCCTTTTTGTTTGAAATGTGAATCAAAAACATTAATGCTGTCAAAAAAAAAAAAATGGGGGAGAGAAAAGTGTAAATTATATTTTTGTTTGTGTGAATTTTTTCACAGCAATCACCAATGTAATGTACAGCACTTGCAAAAAAATAAAGTGAAAGAAAATGTCTTTGTTTTTGAGACAATCATGGAAAAAATGTGGTCTTTGTTTTTTATTCTAAAAAACAAAACCATGCATGCATGACTGGTCGGAGATCCCAAATAATTTATCTGATCATACATACTAAAATGCTAGTTGTGGTTCAAAATAACAAAAAATTGTTATATCGGACTGATGCTGAAAGTTAATTTTCACCAAATAATGGAAAACTTCATTTTTAACTTTCTCTTCTCACCATTAAGTTATAGGGTGTGTTTCTTTAGTCAATCAGAATGGAGATGTTCTTTTTGCCAGTACAGATCACTTTAAGGTGGATTAACAGTTACTACTCTGACCACAGCAAACATCGTACTACAGTACAATGCAGTATCTGATCTATGTGCAGGTTTTTCCCTTAATTTTTTTTATTTTTTTTTTTATTTTGAAATGTCAATACATTCCGTGAGGCATCAGAAATTAGTCGTGTAGGACACAGACATATCTAGAGGGGGTGGGGTACGGTATGGACACAGGGCAATTATCTAAGCCAGTAAGTCCAATGTTGATTTTTTTATCTGATTAGTCTAACAGCCTTTACACTTTTTTTTTTTTTTTTTATGTCCTCAAATGGCTCTACATACATACATACAACTTTTTCTTCCATAAATCCTCCTTTTTATTACTTGCTGCTGTGTAGGTCCATCTGAATTAGGTTCTTTCTCTCTTCCATTACACAAAAGATTGGCATCCGCTAAATGGCTCTACCTGTTTTTTGTTTTGTTTTGTGTGGAATACTGCTGGACTTTGCATATAAGGCGCACCGACCGAAGAGGCCTTGAGCTATGAGAGGTGCCCTCAAGGGCCAAGTGCCTGTGCTGAACATAGCAATGGCCTTGCTGTCTTGTGGTGTGTGTGTGTGTGTTTTTTTTTTGTTTTTGTTTTTCCTTTCTTTCTTTCCATCTATGTAGTTACGCCACGTCGGAAGGGCATAATTATAAGCCTTCCCTGAAACCTGACCGCGCCATCTAGCAGCTACTTGCTGGCACTGCAGCTGTCAGTGCTGACAATTTTTTGCACATACACAATGGGATATATCCCGGAATTATATACACCAAGACGGACCCTGCATTTGAAACATTCTTCCTCCTCCTGTCGCTTTCTGAGGTGTGCTGGGAAGCTCTAAATGACAGTGATTGGTCAGTCGGCTCTATAGACCCCAATGTACCACATAATCTGTTTATTTATTGGATACAGTTGCTACACACCCTTGCTGGTTATTAACAAAGGGTCTCTGGAGGATGGTTTCAAGAAACCTCAGAGGTCCAGGTAACCCATATAAGCATGCATTTACTTCATTTACGCTACTTTCTGTATCTGACAAGCCGGTTGGATGACTTTAGTGGCCCTTTTTAAAATGTACTTGCATGCAAGCTTTTATATGTCCATCTCGTAATACCAGAACATCAGGTAAGGATTTCCTAAACTGTTTATTCTATGGTACTCTTGAGCTCAGTTTGTAGAACTACAGAAGATGTCTCTAGAAGAGTTCTTTATGTGGTACCCTTTTGAAAAGCAGAGTGGCATACAGAGGGCCTAGATGGTGGGTTTGGCACAACAAGTGGTTAAAGACCTTGCCGAGCCATAGTGTGTTACTGTGGAAGGGTTGTAGTGTTCTGCACAGACCTTTTGTGTTTTATAAGTAGCCCTACCAGTTTTGAAGACCAAAATAAAATAAAAACTTTGAGCCCACCACTGTGTAAAGTTGTGCTAAAAACATGTTTAAATTTGTGCAGATAAATGACTGTTGGGGGGGTTAACTTCTCCTCCTTGCATTCCTGTAGTTCAGTGGGAAAACTATAAATATTTTGTTCAGAGTCTACACAGGGGTTGGTGTGTCCTCCAGATGTGTTTACAAACACACTTCTGACTGTTCCATGATTAAACAGCCCTAGGACCTTTTTAGATTGGTAGCTGTGAGGTAAACGGCCCTTTAAAGTTGACCCAGCCGGTACACCCAATATTTCTACTTTTCTGAAATATATTGAAGATCTACATATGATTACTGTCACAAAGAGCAATATAAACATAGAATATAAACATTTAAGACATTATTCAAAGGAATCACCTAAGGCAATATAAGAAACCGTTCATTTTCAGATCATCCTCTGAAGTTTGTTACTGTCCAAATGTATTTGATGTGGACTCCATCCAAGTCCCAGATGAGCAATACAGTATTCCCAGCGATAAGGTGGCAAAATGCAAAGATATGCTTACTCTAGTAACCTTGAAAAACGGAGAGCCATAACATTTCCATACCCTTATCTTAGAATAGCATAACAGAAACAATTGTATTCTCAATCTCTACAACCTTATCTTTTTTTATTTTTTGTAGGGGCATTCTTAAAGCTTAACTGGGGTTATTTTATAGACTCTGTTGAATAACAACTTGATAACAGGCACTTTATTGTAGAGAGTAAAGGGGTGGAGGGGAAGAAAACTTTTTTTTCTGCTAATATAATTTACTATATGCAACCTTCTTTATCTGCTACTTTCTCAGGAATTTCCACAAAGGGGACGTGAACAGACAGAATTATTTTGTCAAAAAATTAAGAAATGGTTCTGATTTCTTCCTAAAAGGAATTATTCTGCTATCCTAATCTCCCAATTAAGTACAATCCTTCTAGAGCAAATCGTTCTCTCATTTCAATATTAGGACTTAAAGGTTACAACCAAAAAATATCAATATCTGTTTTTTTGCCACTAATAGAGTATCTTCCAAGAACAAATTTGTTAAAACATCGATACAAACATTTTCTTCCATTAATTTTATAAAACCAATTTCAAGATGACTCCAAAAATGTCAGATTTTTGAAAATTAACTGAAACAATTAGTGATGTTAGGATTTCTTGCGCCTTAGTCATTCAGTCATTTCCTACTCTCCTTGACCCTATGGACCACACCAGGTATATCCTTATGTCTCTGGTTAGGCTTATCCACAATGTTATCTTGGCAAAGATACTGGAGTGGGTTGCCAGTTCCTTTTCTGCTGGAACAATATTTGGCTGACCTCTCTGCTGGGACCTGTTGATTTTGGATGATCCTACATGGTCTAGCTCACAGCTTCATACACAAGCCCCCTCACCACAACAAGGAAACGAATCAGAAGAGGAATAAGAGGATTCTAGCATTTACATTTTGGACAGCAGTTGCCTATAGAACTAATAAATAATTTGTGGTATATAAGCCAGAAGAAGAAGCTTAAATAGCACTTCTCTTAAATTAACAGAAAGAGATAATTTGCAAATTATACTTAATCCTTTATCCTATTTTCAGGATTAAAAACTCCAGGTGGAGTGGTTTTTCGAGAATTCACGACCTGAATTTGATGAATTAGATCTCATTTTTTTTTTTTTTAAATGTAGAAACCTTACTTAATCCCTTTAATTTAATTTATTAATTGTACTCCATTTCTGTATTAATAAACTATGAATAGTAATATTTCTTTAACTAATAAAAAAAATACTAGCTTGGGAATAAAAGAGAAAAAAAAAATATTTACCTGGCAAATTAATTATTTTTTGCAAAGCCTGGAAAGAGTAGAAGCCAATATCAAAATGCTAAATGGCAGAAATATTAATAATACCTTTCTCCCCCATAATTATCCATAGCAGGTATAACATCAGAATTTCTTACAAATAGTAGCAAACCAATAACACTATCTGCAGACCCCAAGATGATATTTATCTTCTTCCAAGCAATAAAAATCTAAAAATTGAGGCAGAATGATCCCACTATCAAAAATGATTTTGACAAAAAAAACAACCCAAGATAGATCAGATTCAGTGGGATGATTAAAGCTTGCTCAGACTAATTGTTTGTATAATTGAAGAAAATAATCATTTGACTGTATAGACAAAGCTGCAGTATGACCACTCCTATAGTTCAGCATAGCTAAGCTTCCATCATCATCTGATCCAAAGTTTCTTAAATACAATTCTATGATTCTTATCTTTCCAAAGCAATTGTTTTATTCAAAATTAGAAATTATGAGAAGAATTTCTCTGACCTCCTTAAGAGAGGAATGGGAGATATGGGTCCTCAATTGTTGTAATACTTTTAGGGTGCCCTGATTGTATAGGGTGACTGTGGAACATCACAAGCTGGAACCAGCCTGTAAAGTTCATCCACCGGAAGTTGTTAGGTCCTCAGGTTGGTAGGGGTGTGCCTATCCCAAACACTCAGGAAGCGAGACAAGTACCCCGAACATAGTCCCCAATAAAGACCTACACTCTCAAGCTTATGTGTCCCTAATAGGGCATAAAATGTATTGTCAGACTCCCCTTCTTATACCCCATTACACAGGTGTAGGTGCCAGAATAATTCTGGGGGGGGGATACAGCTCATTCTACAGATAGGCGGAAAATACCTTATATATATATATATATATATATATATATATATATATATATATATATATATATATATATATATATATATATATATATATATATATATACATACATACATACATACATACAACCCCCCCCCCCAGTTCCTAAACCCATGTCCTTACAACAAAACAAATAATTTAAGTTATGAAAAGTCAACATTAATACATCTTTGGGCTTGTGACTTTCAAATTTCCCTCCCCTTCCTATTCATGACCCTGTGGAGTTACTGTCGGTCCTTCGACCACTGGTACCCTTCATTTCAGGCCCACAATTTAGAAGACAGCATGCGGCTAGAGGATTGGCATCCGTCCCATCTGGGGCAAGTATAGCAATATGGCACTGTCAGGGGAAGTCGGGTGCCATACATTCTGTCTGGTGGGATGGGAAGGTGGGCTACATGACTTCCAGATGTCACGTACTACTTATAGATGCCCCTCAGTTTGCAGGTCCGGAGAGATTACTGTGCATAGTTGAGGCAGCAGCCCCATTCATTAATGAGACCCCTGGGTGGCGTGTTGTCTTTTTAAAATAGGGAGCAAGGTAAGATATCAATCGAAATATGCACTACTCTGTCCTGGCCCTTCTTTTCCCAGTTTATAGTTTATTTGTAACTTGCCAACATATTCCGTAGCGCTATACATAAGTTGCGATCAAGGCAAAACGATATTAACACATTACAAAGATGGAGGGTCCCTGTCTTTCGTCTTAGCATCCAGTGTCCATAGTGCTTTCCCCAAAGCACCTTGCAAGATGTTAAACGGTGTCTTTGCCTGTGTTCGCAGCGGTGCCACCACAGGTGGGGTGCCCAGACAAATCTATATAACCATGGGAAAGTGTGCAAATTCTGCAGTTAATCGCAGACAGTGAATCAAAGAGGTGTCAATTACAACATCTAACCTTCCTTAACTTCTGGGGTTTTCCACAACATTAACTCATTAGGACAACAAGCCAGGAGTTAAGCTAGTTCTCACTCCAATCTACACTATCTATCCAGGAGAAGGAACGATCCTGCGCTAGGGTTGAAGTGGCATTACGTGGTTGAAATGTATACAGGGTAAATAAATGGGGCAGTAAGCCCGGTACTGGGGGTGAGTACAAGGGTCTCTTCCCTTAAAGGACTTCCCTCTTCAGTTTTTCCCCAAAACAATCACATTTTAATAACGCACACATCAACGCTAAATTCAACCATAATTATAACCCTTTTCAGATATCTTCTGATAGTAGCAACCCCCCATGTCTGTGACATACATCATAAAACATGTACTTCTATCCTTCTGTTCTATCTCACGCATATTGTGTGTCTTCCCAAAGGGCCACAATAGTGTTCCTACAGTAGTGTTTATTTGTGTATTGACAGCAGCCATTGCAGTTTCAGAAAACCAGGGTCAGCTGATATGGCACAAATGACTCTATCCATGTAACTCATGTGACATAACTATTTTCTTCCATTCATTACCCCATATTTAACCTCTCCATATCAGAGTCACATCTGAAATATGGAACTGAACATGATATAACAATTGTTCTTAATACTATGATTTCCAGCCAAACATATTATGATAACAAGAGGTCTTCCAGCCAGCAGAGGGCGATATGGTCTCAGTATTGAGTCAGCAGAGGACACACGTGGGAGCTGCTGTGCAGAACAGTGCAGTTATCCTGAATCAGTGCTTGGTAAGTGCATGCAGAGCTGGAGATAAGTGTATGCAGAGTTGGGGTATTCTAGTGTGCATGGGGGAGATAAGTGTATGCAGGGCTGGGGTAATGCTAAATGGGAGATAAGTGCAAGCAGGGCTGGGGTATTCCAGTGTGCATGGGGGAGATAAGTGTATGCAGGCAGAGCTGGGGTGTTCTAGTGTGCATGGGGAAGATAATTGTATGCAGAGCTGGGGTAATGCTAAGTGGGAGATAAGTGCATGCAGGGCTGGGGTATTCTACTGTGCATGGGGGAGATAAGTGCATGCAGACCTGGGGTAATACTAAGTGGGAGATAAGTGCATGCAGTGCTAGGGTATTCCAGTGTGCATTGGGGAGATAAGTGCATGCAGAGCTGGGGTAGAGATAAGTAAGTGGGAGATAAGTGTATGTAGTGCTAAGTAGGAGATATGTGCAGGCAGGGCTGGGGTAGTGCAGTGTGTACACTGGATAGGTGATGCAGGGCTGGGGTATTGTACAGTATACACTGGAAAGATAAGTACATACAAGCTGGGGTATTGCAGTGTGTGTATTTGTAAGATAAGTGCATGCAGGGATGGAGCAGGGCAGAATATACAATGCATGGTTGGAATAGTACAGAATATATACATGGGGAGATAAGTGCATACAGTTGTGGAGTATTATAAAGGCAATTCATTGCATGCAGGACTGGGGTAATGAATAATCTATCCCGGGTAAATAAGTGCATACAGTACTAGGAGATTAGATATGTAAGTGATGTATGTGCAGCAATAGTGCAGAATATACTATGTACCACCTATGCCTTGTATGTGCTTATTGGTTTAGATTGTACACATTCATAGAGTGGTGCAGATGTGGCTGATGAGTGTATATAATCATGCACATTGGGCATATCAAGCACATACATGGATGAAAAGGTGCACCAGTGAGCAGGTCTATTCTGCATTATTCAGATAAGAAGTTTACAGAATGTTATCTAGTTGTACAGTGATGCTGCCCATGGGATGGTGATGCAGAATATGCTAGCCACTTCTGCACTTACCAGAGTGCTTTAATCTGTAACATGTCAGTGTGTGTGTATATATATATATATATATATATATATATATATATATATATATATATATATATATATATATATATATATATATATATATAAAGTTTTTTTTCCAGTTACTAAACTATGCAATACAACTCTGTCTGAGTCTACGTGTGTGACAATCTTCCACCCAGCAGAGGGCGATCATGAGTAATGTGTATTCTTTGCAGCTTCCCTGTGAGCTCTGTAGTCAGTGCCGGACACACGTGGGTGCTGCTGTACTGATCTGTGCCGGTGATACTGCCCAGGTGAGTGCATGTGAGGGTCTGGGCATGTGCAGGGCTGGGCTAGATCTACTAAACTAAGCAGAGCTCTATAAAGCGCTGTTCTTGTTTGTGTGTCTCAGGGGCACATTACTATTACATCACATGTAAGTGCACTGTTGCACTCGGTTTTGTTATACTAGGAAGTGTCCATGAGGTCCTGGGAGATCAGACACTCACAGAAATGTATAATATGGTCCCTGGGTATCAGACTGGAGTCCAACATTCTGAGAAAATGAGGAATCTCTTAATTTTCTTTGTTCTTTCTTTCATTATTTTTCCCTCCTTGCCTCTCTCCTTGCCCCCTCTCCCCTCCTGCCTTTCTCCTTGCCCCCTCTCCCCGCCTGCCTTTCTCCTTGCCCCCTCTCCCCGCCTGCCTTTCTCCTTGCCCCCTCTCCCCGCCTGCCTTTCTCCTTGCCCCCTCTCCCCGCCTGCCTTTCTCCTTGCCCCCCCCCTCCTGCCTTTCTCCTTGCCCCCCCTCCCCTCCTGCCTTTCTCCTTGCCCCCTCTCCCCGCCTGCCTTTCTCTTTGCCCCCTCTCCCCGCCTGCCTTTCTCTTTGCCTCCTCTCACCGCCTGCCTTTCTCCTTGCCCCCTCTCCCCGCCTGCCTTTCTCCTTGCCCCCTCTCCCCGCCTGCCTTTCTCCTTGCCCCCTCTCCCCGCCTGCCTTTCTCCTTGCCCCCTCTCCCCGCCTGCCTTTCTCCTTGCCCCCTCTCCCCGCCTGCCTTTCTCCTTGCCCCCTCTCCCCGCCTGCCTTTCTCCTTGCCCCCTCTCCCCGCCTGCCTTTCTCCTTGCCCCCTCTCCCCGCCTGCCTTTCTCCTTGCCCCCTCTCCCCGCCTGCCTTTCGCCTTGCCCCCTCTCCCCGCCTGCCTTTCTCCTTGCCCCCTCTCCCCGCCTGCCTTTCTCCTTGCCCCCTCTCCCCGCCTGCCTTTCTCCTTGCCCCCTCTCCCCGCCTGCCTTTCTCCTTGCCCCCTCTCCCCGCCTGCCTTGCCCCCTCTCCCCGCCTGCCTTGCCCCCTCTCCCCGCCTGCACTGCCCCCTCTCCCCGCCTGCACTGCCCCCTCTCCCCGCCTGCACTGCCCCCTCTCCCCGCCTGCACTGCCCCCTCTCCCCGCCTGCACTGCCCCCTCTCCCCGCCTCCCTCTT
This sequence comes from Discoglossus pictus, assembly GCA_027410445.1. Lineage (NCBI taxonomy): Eukaryota > Metazoa > Chordata > Amphibia > Anura > Alytidae > Discoglossus > Discoglossus pictus. The sequence continues at coordinate 35,664,536 of CM050164.1, forward strand.
TAAACGTACTGTTTGCTCCAGTTGCTTTTATTTGGTACTTGTTTGACTTTAACTTGTTTTCTGCCTCCCAGACATGGCTAATCGAGTGCTGGTGATTGGTAGCGGAGCCAGAGAGCATGTGCTGGCATGGAAGTTGGCACAGTCTGCCCATGTGCAAGAAGTCCTTGTGGCGCCAGGAAATGCTGGCACCGCCAGATGTGGAAAGATCTCCAATACAGGTAGGTTGTGCACTGTTCTGAGCTGTCAGTATAAATTCAGTGCTGAATTTTGCTATACTGCAGTATATTCTACAATTAACCCTCTCAGTGCCAGGGATTCAGGACGTTTCCTGACCCAGGAGGCAACATTTTGCCATGAGTTCATGTCAGCTTATTTAGACCTAATTTTTTTTTTAGCCTAACCTGTATATCAACAAACCCTATAAAAGTTTGTTATTGGCTCAAAGAATAGACCCCACTGAGTTAAAAAAATAAAATAAAAAAATACCCAACATGTTTCATTCCTGAAAAAACATTCAATTTGTTGTCTTTGCTAAAAGCCAATATTTTTATACATAAAAAAAAGAAAATTGGAAATCTACAAGTAAAAAATCCATTAGTACACCCACTCTCCCAATTCTGTGTCTCTTCCCCTGCCCTGCAATACTATCTCCCTTTGTACTTTAATGATGATGCAGCAGGATGAGGTGCTTCACACACAAAATTGGAAAGGCTCAGTTGTCTTTAGTGAGTTTTTTTTCTTCTTAGAACAGATCAGTGTTTTAATAAACATAATCTATACCATAAGTAGAGGTGCTCAGGCATAGAATAAACTATCCTTAATAGGTGGTATCATGACCCAGAGACAAGGGGTCTACAGACCCCTAATTCTCTTGCTTTAGCTTACAGGAGCAATCTGCAGGTTGTGACTTTATATTCATCTCAGCACCCGGCTAGGCAACATGTCTGACCACAATTAGGGCCTAGCCGGTCCCTACGTCATTCTGACTGATAAGAAATAGAACCACTAGAACTGGTAAGGCCCTGATGACATAACTTAGAGCCTGTGAGCCACATTGTACTGTGTTCGTTCATTACATCAACCATATTGCCAACATACATCAATAACAGCATATACATTTTAACCAAGAAACCATGATAGTAACTATATGCACACATTAATTCTTTAAACATGACCACATAAATGAAAGACAAATTGTTACAGTCCTTAAAACACATTTCATGCCCATTTTGATAGCCTTTGATATTGAAACGTTTTCTGGTTCCAAATAACATGGTTGCTTTTGGAGTTCAGGGGAGTTCTATGGATATGGTCATTAACTCTGAGAGCAGCCTCCTTTTAGCCAACTTGTGCCCTTCATACGGAGAAATATCCTCTAGTAGATCAGTCTGGTCCCACTCAATAGTGGTCCAGCCCAGAAATACCAGGCAATTCTACCCTTAATAGTAGAAATGTCAAACCCTATACATACGTTTCTGCCTTAATTGGGCCTTGTCAGTAGGATGTAGTTGATAACTTCCTAAGGCACAGTGAGCAAGTGGTCCACGTCTGCAGTCCCCTATCACACTCCTTTGATACCAACAACTCTATGTTAGAGTCCCAAATAACAGGGTTGCTTGTGGGGTTCAGGAGAGTCCCAAAATCAGTCATGAAAGTGGGTAGTTGATAACTAGTTTAATTACCACCACTTGCAATTATATTAATATTATATGTATACTTTTATGGATGCAGTAAGTGGGGCCATTTGCTCTAAAAGCTTAATGTAAGTTAAAACAAGAGGATAAAGGGCCCTGTCTTGGAGCTTAAAATCAAATATACAAGATGGGAAACCCCCACGCAAACTTACAATCTCTTACAATTTCTATAATATTCATTTTTAGATTTTGAAATGGTATTTTTCATGAAAAAACATTCATTTGCATGCACAATATAAAATCTGCTACTACAGTGTCGCTTTAAATGTAATTTAGCATATACAGAGTTACAGAACCTTCCTATGCTAATTTGTCTTAATTACCCTGCATCCTCAATTCGCAGTGCATTAAATGGAAAGCATATGATATTAACCATGTGTGTGTCACGAGTGTGCATCATTTTAGATGTCTCATTTTACACAGAGAGTTTTACGCAGATACCACGTCCTTATTGGTGTGTGTTAGGAAATAAAGCTTAGTGATGGAGATATCCTTATAGACAGAGCTGCTGTAATGCTACATATATCTTTGATTTGTTTGTCATATCTTTAAACATTTCCACAAATATTGTATTGAAACACAGATAATGGATAATCATAAAAAAACAAATTGGAGGGGCTCAATCGGAGCACAAACTAACCTTAATGGGTTAGCTCTATGGATATGGTTATCCACTCGGAGAGCAACCTCTTTTTGCTCACTTGTACGTTTCGGGCTCTGTGGCCTTTTCAGTGAGGTGTAGCTGAACTCCCTAAGGCACAGCGAGTCCACGTCTGGAGTCCCCTACCACCCTTAGGGAGACTAATCCCAAAGGTCATAATAATAAACTAAAACAAATAAAACAGAGGCGCTCAATCCGAGAACAAACTAACCATATAACAGGTTAGGTGTATGGACATAATAACCCACTCAGAGAGCAGTACACAAGTAGCTCATTGCATGAAAAAGAAAATGGATAAATATACTGTATTTACATTAGACTTGAAGAGCGCCCCCCCCCCAAAGTAACTCTTAACATTACATGAACTTCTAGCATGCACTCCAGTACATACTTAGAGGCATAACAACTTTTAACTGTATTATATATTTATGCATTTGTATTTTGTCCTGTCCCTCCTGGTTAGCTACCTTGTCGTGATGAAGGGGCTTGTGTACTTCAGTGAAGCTGTGAGCTATACCATGTAGGGTAACCCAAGATAGGCAGGTCATAGCAGATCAGTCGGACAAGTCCCAATGGAGTAGAAAGTGGCAACTCACTCCAGTATCCTTGCCAAGAAAACCAAATGGATACACACAACCAGAAACACAGACTGGATGTGCCTGGCAGGATGCATCTATATAGTCACCGAGAGTTGGACACAACTGAAGGGCTGAATAACAACAATGTTGTCCTTACCACCTCCATTGTTTTATGTGGTCCCTCCCGGTCATTTAGCATTTACTTCTTGACAAGTAGGTGGGGGATTAGCTCACGGACACTGAATCAATAGATGTTTTAAAAATGCTACAAAAAAAATAATTGTTTATCTGCCCTTCAAACAGGAAGTAGCATTGGAAGTTGTGATATTACTGATAGATAATACTATATGAAAGCAATAGAGGTTGGCAAAGATTACTGAGCCAATTTAATAAGTCACAGAAGAACAAATCGCTTGATAATCGCACCAATGGAACTCACCCGTGAATAAAAATGCTGATTTTACTGTGTGTTTTTGAAATATTTTTCTAGCTGCTGTTTACAGTTTAGTGTTAATGACATTTCTCTATCTTGCAGATGTGGCTTAAAAATGTATTTATTTATATATCCACATAAAATTATATTTTTTTTTTTTTTGTCGCTTTTTGGTTTTGTTGCAGCTGTCTCTGTTGATGATCATTCTCAGCTCATCGAGTTCTGTAAAAGTAATAACATTGCCCTTGTGGTGGTCGGCCCGGAGGCTCCTCTTGCAGAAGGTAAAACTGGTATTTTTTTTATTTATTTTTTTAGCACATTGAGAAATAAATTCTACACTGATCATTCCAACGCACGCACCAATACGTCTCTACTTGGTCCTAAATTCCTTTCTCCAAATTCATTTTTATGACATCATTTTTGTAAAGTTAATTCTTCACTGAAGAGATTAAGTTGAATACTTACTTAAAAACTTTTCACCATAGTAACTATAGATAAACTGCTTAGTCTTGAGCTCCTAACGCCCGGTTTTGGATGCAAACATTCAGTCACTTGTTCACGAAAGCTGGGATTATATCACATCTGTACACTGTAGTGCAGTCTTGGCAATGTTGGTTGTCAAGTACAGTCCAGAATAATAGTCTGTTAAGATCACTTGGGGTATACCTAGTGTCTATTCAGGTTTTGTGAATTAATAGTATATATTGATGAGGAGGTACCTAAACAAATCCAAAACAAAGAGTTATGGGTGGAGGAAACCCCACAGTAGGAAGGAGCCATGATAACATAATCTATTAGACTTTTAAAAAAGCCTTTAAAAATACACATTAGTTTCTTCATGTTCTGTACTACTGGTTCCTTATAACTTGTGTGCCTCCTTAGGTATATTCAAGCGGTTGCTTCTGGTCTCCCTTTTTTCCCTATTATTAGATTATAAACTTAAAAGAGTCGTATGATTTATTTATGCAGTGTTAGCTCTAATATGTATATATTCACTCTATGCAAACATAAACTACACTAACAATTTGCCACCCAGCCCTACAGAGCACACGCTCATTAAGAAAAAACATACATATTGACATTTTTATTTCTACGCAAATCACTGCCCTCCGATAACTATATTCCCCTTGACAGACAATGTAGTCCTCTTGTTGTGTATTATATATGGACCAACCCTATACTGATGAGAGGCACTAACGTCGAAACAGTGCTGTCTGTGGGTAGGTTTCCTGGCTTGTGCATAATCCTTCCTGGGCTTTGCTTAAAACTGTTTAATACAGCTTATGCTTGCAAGGAGCCATGTTTAAAATGACATTTGGATTAATGACCTAACTCTTTGTTGATTCATCTGCGTATCCCTGACCAGGTTTTCCAGAGTGTAATAACTGTATTTCTCACAATGTTGAGTGGGTAATAGTAAATAAATCCTTATTTTAGACGCTCAATACAAAATATATAGATATATAATTTATCTATTTTTCTTTTTCATTTGCTCAAAATGCGTATGTCTCCAAAAGAACAGAATTTGATTAGATATTTCCTTTTTTTATTTGACTAATTTATTATGTTTTAGAGCTGTAATCTTATTGGTTCAAAATGATGTCAGAATACAGTTCTGTATCAAATCTGTCAGTTTGTTTAATTTCTCCCCTTATGCAATAAAATCCAAATTCCATTACTTCTCATACATATTTGAATTTCGCTAAAGATTTCATGTAAGAGTAACTCGTATTTAATTATTTTCCTTGTCTTGTATGTCGATCCATACCTGTTATTTACAAGATTTCTCTTTGCCAGGCATTGTGGACGTGCTGACCGCTGCTGGGATCAGGTGCTTTGGTCCCTCCGCAAAGGCGGCTCAGTTGGAAGCCAGTAAGAGTTTTTCCAAAGATTTTATGGACCGTCACAGTATCCCAACAGCGAGGTGGAAATCCTTCACGGACGCCACTGAAGCGTGTGACTTTATTAGGAGGTGATGCAAATATGTTACAATATCCATAATAAATAAGGAATTGTATACCTTAAAGGTTTCTGGATTTCACTAGGATTATCATATATCTCTTTACTTTAGTGTTTTCACCTCAGAGGGTGAATCTTTAAGTAAATTATAACGTGATATAATTCTATCTACTATTTTTTTTTAATTTCCATATTAATTTTAAGGCAGTTCTACTTAGAATTTTTAATTATAACACGTTTCAATTCTGTATGTTTTGAGCATACTCTTTTTTTTTTTTTTTCATTAAATGAGACCTTTTTTGTTAATATTTCCCATTTTGGAAATTTTTAAGCATGACCCTTTTTAAGTAAAGAAGAGCTTCCCAGTGGTCTGCTTTGTAAAATCCCAAAAGTTTTAGTACATAAAATGTGTCTTTAAATCCCAATCACTTGATGTAATCTTGTACTATACTTCCTGTGTGTGTCTAGCATAGAGATGTCATTGTCCAAATATTAGCCATGTCTAATTAGTTTTCATGCAGTATGACCATGGTTCCTTGGCCATATTAAAGATATACACTCTTTTACCCCTTCTCCTTAAATGACCACTGACTTGCCATATTTAATGCATGGCATAATGTGCTATATATCTTATATATAAGATACATGTATGCATATCAGACACAGTTTCAAGTCCAAGTTAATGTGAGAATAATTGAAGAAAGAAATGCCAGAAGAACAAAAATAAGAAAGTCAGACATTTTTTTGTTTATACTTTGACATCACAATAAGATTCCCTGCAATGTTAGAAGAACATGTTAAGTTTACATAGTTATGAGACTGATCATTTTACACTGTAAAGTTATTTGTCATTAAGAAAATTTCTCTAAACTCCTTGTGGAGTCACAGGACAGTCTTGGTCTCAGGTAAGACAAGAAATTGTGATACAGAGGTCAGGAAATTAGGATTCGGGGTAACCCATTAACATTTTTAAGGTATACCAATTGGTGAATTTAAGGGAGATATGTGTCTTGAATCTAGTTTCTCAATGCAATGTGTTAATGTAAGGATGTGTTGAGATTTTTGCTCCTTTTTAATTCTTTTTTTGATAAAGTCCATTTCAAATAGAAGTCGTCACTTCTAATATGGCGGAGGTAGAACGTTGGAGCCAGTTTGCCATAATGACTTTTTGTGACATTAGCAGCTGTGTAAGCTAAGAGTATTAGAACATCTTTAGAGGATATTTTAAATTTAGCAATGTCTGGAGCTTTAAAATTTCGACTGCTCCTCTCCTTTGTAGCAGGAGCGTCATCATACTGGGATTCAGATATTATCTCAATTCAATGTTCCAATAATTTCTTCCAGGTGTCTATAAAGTCTAAAATAAATACATTTAATGTCTAAAGAATTTGTCCGCTATCAAGTTCTTTATAGCAGCGCACTTTCTATGTCCCTTTTGACATTGTTTATCATCAATTATCATTTCTTATTGTCTGTCATATAAGCAACACCATGTGTCTGTATAGAACATTCTTACTTTGAACCTTGTTTCTCAAGACACTGCAACAAGCCATATTTTAAGGAAAATGTGGGATAATAAATTACTTGTTTGTTCTGATTAATTGCCTTTGAGGGATAGCTTCAAAATTCACTGAGGTGTGAACAGTGATGTCCAACTTGCAGTCTACCAGCTGGTTTCTTCAGTCCATTATCTTCAAGGGAAGGTCTCCTCAGGAGCATAACATTAAGATGAAACACATCTTATACACTTGTAACATGTTACCTCCGCAGAGATTTTGTTATTTAATGCAATATATCAATTTGTTTATTAAGACTTGCATTTCTTAATAGTATTACTTTAACCCCCACCCTCACTGGTCAATAATAATCTTGCCCCCCCCCCCCCCCCCCCCCCACACAAAAGAAGTTAGACCGCACTAATGCAGAAGATACTTATGCCAGTGTTGTTGTCTCTAGTGCCTCTTTCCCAGCCTTGGTTGTGAAGGCGAGTGGTCTAGCGGCTGGTAAAGGTGTGATTGTAGCAGCCAATAAAGAAGAAGCGTGTGCCGCTGTGCAGGATATGATGCAGGTGAGTATTGCAAGGATTAAAGTTTATATATGAGAGTATATTTTATAGATAGTACTACAGTGCTCCTGTAGACCGTTAGCTGCTGGAAAGTATAAAATAAGTATAATACCTAAGCACAAGATACAATTGGTGCAAGGATCTTGTTTCAAGCTTTAGTTTTAGTGGTAGGGATTTTTAAAGGGACAATTACAGGATAAATGCTTTCTTTGTAATAGTAAATAATTATTGGCAGTAGATGAACCGCATATTTTTTTTACATCAAATCTATTTGATAAAGACTTGCTTTTAGAAAATGTTTCAGGCAACATATGAATCGCATATATAATTGTGGGCTGTTTGCCAGCAACTGCCGACCTCGCAAAATTTACGGAGTTACGAAACCAAATTACGAGACGTTACGACCCATTACGACCTCGCAAAAAACTGCTGAAACCGGCGCACATGAAAAACACTATAAATACACACAACACATACCTAAAAAGCTTACGTACAGCAAGGGGGGGGGGGCACCCAGGACCTAGAAAACTAAAGTTACACCTCAATTTAACGCAAAATAAAAGAGTTTAGACACTTAAAAATCCCCTAAGCGAGAGAAAAAATGGTCGCAGAAAAAAACAGAAACGAGGCTACAGCACTCTAAAGACTCAAAACGCCACCAAACACCTACGGATTTTCCTAAAAAGACGAACGAGATCCAAAAACAAGGACGTAACCCGTGCGACCCGAAAAACATTAGAAACACAATAAATACACACAACAAACACATTAAAAGCTTACCCACAGCAAGGGGGGGGGGGGGGGCACCTAGGACCTCTGCACGTGAAGTTACACCTCCATTTAACTACAAATTTCGGAGTTTAGACACCCGAAAATTTCCTAAGCGAGAGAAAAAAGGCCGCCGAAGAAAACGAGGCTAAAGGACCCTAAACATGCAAAATGCCACCAAACGCCTACGGATTTTCCGAAAAAGTCGGACGACATCCAAGAAACAAGGACGCTAAATCAGCCGCAGCCGCATACCACACATTAGGCGCCATTTTACAACACTAACTTATACAATCCGGAAGTACACAGCTACCCTAACGGATTTGCCTCGCGCACGCACACTATTATACTACACACTGCACACATTGCTGACACTTACACAGCAGCTCCACAGCACTGATGCTGCAGCAACATGAAAACAGATTGCCAGCTCTTCAACACAATGCTTCCTACCTATATTACTTCACAATAGGTAAAGTATATTAATTTCTTATTTTATTAATTATTCATTGCCATACCAAAAAAAAACACCAACGCTGCTCATAGCACACAAACAACCAAGAGCCTCGCAATGAGCACCAAAGGCGCTCAGCGCTAGGCTCGCAATGAGCGCTGAAGGATCTTAAAACACCAAACAAAATTAATTTTGCACGCAAACAACATTACCTGCCTTACAATCTTATTGCCAGCATTTTTTGACGGGCAAGTCGCTAGTGTGTATATATATATATATATATATATATATATATATATATATATATATATATATATAATTTTCTATCAGTACAAATTGCTCCTTTCTACAAAAAAAAATATATAAGGTGCTGAAATCAGTGGGTGGAGTAATATGCTCTTATCTTGACAGTTCCAATTCTTAAAAGTAAGATTTTATGAAATATGGTTCCTGTTTAACATATAATTATGAGTTACATACAGTGTGTGTGTGTGTGTATATATATATTGTTTTACTTTTTCAAATTACAACTAATATATGTATATTAACATAAATACAGAACAAGGCATTTGGAGAAGCAGGAGAAACTGTCGTCGTTGAGGAACTATTGGATGGAGAAGAAGTTTCAGTAAGTGAATCATTTTATTGATTTAGGTTTAATACTTTTTTATAGTTTTTTTTTTTATTTTTTTATTTTATTCAATGATCTTCCTGTTTTGAAGTTTTTGTTCTCTTCATATTACATTTTAACTAAAAATGTAGGTTTCTTATTTTTATGTTTAGTACATTAAAATAGTCAGCAACTTGTTACAATTATAAAATAACATCCCTTACAGTCATAGCATTTTGTGAGTTAAACAGTCTCTATATTACAGCCTTTTATTCCCTGGTTTGCAGAAGTTCTAAGTTCATTTAAAATTCTTTATTTATTTTTTTCTTTAAACTTTTGTATTTTTAGCACCAGTGAGGTTCTTCATGTCCACTCGTAACATATTCATGACCCACTAACACACCCCATTGTTGCTTATATACGTTTAATTCCGTTCAAAGTGAACATTGGAATATTCTAACTACATCTGGTTATTAGAGCAATATTTATTAAAATAAATAACACTGGTTTGCTATTTTTACATATTTTTTATAAAATTCAGGAACAGTTTGCTGATTTAAAAAAAAAAAAAAAAAAGGATCTTGACAAAACCCTTCAGATAAACATAAGATTTTGTTAACCCCTATGTTGTACTGGTGATTCCAATGTTGACATCTCTTGCAGTGTCTGTGTTTCACTGATGGGATTACAGTTGCCTCCATGCCACCGGCCCAGGACCATAAACGACTGCTGGATGGAGACAAAGGTCCTAATACAGGAGGGATGGGAGCCTACTGTCCAGCACCTCAGGTGTGTGGCTAAGTTAAGGTCATTGTACTGCTCACATTGTCTTCAAAATAGTTCTTAGTCTTGATTTGTAAATTAATAATACCAACTTCAAGACTAGGTTGATGGAGAGAGCATAGTGTTCTATTCAGTTTTTTGTTTTTTTTCTCGTTTACTATACATTTTCACCTTTAATACTTTTTAACACACAAAATTTTATGTCAGATTTCTAAGGAATTGTTGGAGAATATCCGGGAATCAGTATTACAAAAAGCCGTTGATGGAATTCGAAAAGATGGTTTCCCATATGTTGGTGAGTATGTACTGGTGCAAGATGTATGTAGATGAGTGTCGTAGGCACATACAAACAGTGGAGAAAATGTCTCCTATCTCAAATGGATATAAAGAAGAGTAATAAGTGGTGGGTAAGGTTATGTGGCATATAGAAAGATGTAGTAAATATCTGAAATTAGCTTGTCGCCAGTCATGCTTGCAATCTAAGCAATTATAAAAGTAGAATATCCATGTACGAATATCAGAGTAGGGTCAAAATGGTACGTGAGACGGTTCTTCACAGTACCAACTAAGTTAGTGGAGAGATCCAGTATATACAAGTCATTTCTGTCCAGGGTCTTTTGCCTGGAAGAATAACCATCTTGCTCCTTAAACATGGATATGGGTCCAAAGCCAATGGAGTAAGATAAAGTTCATGTTGTTGTGGAAAGGGTCATCCAGAACCCTTTCTTGGTCGGACAAGTAACCTCTTAATTGAGTGATCCACTACATTTGCAGTTGAGGTTTTTGAAACCATACTAATGTCGGGGCAATTTTAAAAGGGAAATAGCGGGGCTCCAAAAAATGGCTACCTGCATAATTCCCATTCAAGTGTTGGAAACCATCTAGAGCATCAAGTGTCCTCCTTAGCACAGGGGGTTAATGAAACTCCCATCACAATGTGAAGTCTCCCGCCTTCTGAGAAAATAGACAGATATCACTCTGTTCTTTTGGAGCTAAAAATTCTGATGATTTTCGATCGGAGCATCCAAATGTTCTAATATCAATAGAGTTTTTTTTTTGTTTTTTTTAATTTAAATTAGATTTCTGTTTTTTCTTATTGTCTTTTTCATTTCTTATTTTTTTTTTTTGTCTTTACTTCATCTTTATCTACTAGAGACAAAGTAAGATCACACCCATTTGCTAAAAGCTTTGTAGAATTTTGCATTGGGATGCGATGAAGTCTCAGGTGAAAACACTATTCCTTACTTGGGTTCATGCTTTTAATAACTCAAAACATAAGATTTTGATATGACCGTAATTTCTTTAAATGTATTCTCAGGTGTGCTGTATGCTGGTATAATGCTTACCAAGGAGGGCCCTCGGGTGCTTGAGTTTAACTGCAGATTTGGTGATCCAGAGTGTCAGGTATGTATTGGATCATTAGAAAATACCCTGTAATTTCATTTAGTTTTATTTATGAAATACAAAGTGTGTTTTATAATATTGCCGATTATATCATTTTATAAGCAAAAGCATTTTAAATCTTATAGGAAAAATAAATTCTACATATTAAGAGGTGTGAGAGGGTATATAAAATGTTTCTTATAATATTAACTGGTTTTCATAATAAGGCTACTTCTTATCTGATACAAAGCTGCATGATGTGGGTCTGTCCATAGAGTTGCTATAGCTCTTTTTACTACAAAATCTTTATATAATTTAGGATGATTGGATTTTTCCATATAAAATAAAGGTACATGACCCGTCTCTCTAGTAATTTATAATCTTCCTTCTTTACATTTTATGATTAACTATTTTGGATAATGTTTGTTAGTCTGTTCACCATAAATGAAAGAAATTGTCGGTTTGCTATAATTTCAATTTGTAACCAAATATATTTGGCATTTAGTAGAATTACATTGTTTTAGGTCCATTTTCCATGTAGCTTCAAGTGATTCTAAACTCATGGATACAATAATGTTGAATGGAAAATCAAATATTTAGTTACTATACTCCTTTTGCATCTTCTCTAAAAATGTAAATAGTTTTTTGGTCCTTTTTCAGCTGTCATTTTGATATAGAACAGCACTGATGAATTCCATGGCTCCTATTTTAAATTAACTGGTCCATTCACTGTGAAGTATCCGTACAATACATTGATGACTTTTTGGTTATTTTCTTAAGTCACACTTACATGCTAAAACAAAGAAAATATTCTTAGCATGCAATGTCTAATTTTGGAAGCTATACTTTCTCACTGATAATTTTTGTGTTTCCAGGTAATTCTTCCCTTGCTCAAGACTGATTTATATGAGGTAATCCAAGCTACTATTGATGGCAAGCTTGCGGACAAATTGCCTGTTTGGCTAGAAGACCATGCTGCTGTTACTGTAGTTCTAGCCAGTGGTGGCTACCCTGGGACCTACAAAAAAGGCCTGGAGATTAATGGTAAGAGTTTTAGGCATGTGTATCCAAATTACCTTGACCTTTCATAGAATAATATCATTGGTGTTTAGCAGATTTGAACTCTTGTACAGTTGGATATATTACGTTTACAACACAGAAAGCAATTGCTAGATTTTATATAGAGTTTAAGCATCTGATATACATCATAAAAGACTCCAATAATTATCACAAGTTAAGAATATAAGCACAACAAATCCCACTTACTAAATTGTGGCCAATAAAATAAATAACTGATTAAAAATGATGTGAGCAATTTTTAAAATATTCGTTCAGGAATTCATTATATTATGCCAAATGAGTCACATTGATATTCAAATACTCCTCGTAGCATCGCATGTGAATCGCAGCTCCAAAAGTAATTATAAGAAAACATGTGAACCCATATGTAAGATAATTATGTGCGATGCAAACTAATACATGTGAATAAATCTATTGAATACATTTATAGAACCTAATTCCAAGAAATCGTACATTCTCATATTAATGCCACAGTATCACAAGTGTTGGATTATTTTATACATATTTAATGCATATAAACAGATTCTTAAATCGTTTATGTGGGTATGAATCGTTATTCCACACAAAATATACCTATACCAGAAGTGACATTACGCATTGCTACAGGAGGCCATATTGTAAGCAAGAGCAAGTTGTTTGATTGTTTTGTTTTTTTATATTACCCTATTGTATAATATTAGGCTTTCCTATCTTAGTCGCCAAGATTAATCCTTAATTCTTGTTCCCTGTAGGGCTTTCAAAAGCCAAGGAGCTTTATTTGGAGGTGTTCCATGCGGGCACTGCTCTGAAGGATGGCAAAGTGGTGACAAGTGGAGGAAGAGTCCTTACAGTGACTGCTGTCGATGCGGACCTTATGTCTGCCTTAGAGCGAGCGAACAAAGGCGTGTCAATAATAGAGTTCAATGGGGCTGTGTACAGGAAGGATATTGGATACAGAGCTATTGAGTATCTCAAGAGACCCAGGTGTGTATTGGAAGAACTGAACTAAATACAGTGGTTTATTGCCTTTGAAGTATACCAGATATCATGTAGTTCTTGAGTCATTGCATATGTGTTTTTGTCTAGATGCAATGAAATATTTTTAGTGTGTTTGTTGCAGATTAGAATTACGTATATGAGGCTTTGTGCTTCAATTACTTAAATCACTATGAGCATGTGCGATAGGGGAATAAGTGAGATGTAGAAATGAATGCGGCTGATTCATAGGTGGTAAATAGCAAAGTTTTAAGTAGAATTTCTTAAATTATTTGTTAAAGATTACTCGCTTTTTGTTTTAATTTTACCAGACTTGCAACTATTCTGTATCTCTCAGTTTTGAGAGGACATAGTTATGTAAAATAAATGTTTAATAATAAATAGGATATTTGAAGCATTTCAGTGTTGTGATTTTTGCTAAAGTTCAAGGACAAAGCTCTCCCATGTCTAGTTGACTCCTGAAGATAACACATGCCTCAAGATAAAGGATTGTTGTATTAGCTATGGACTGTTTTAGTCTTGTTCTATCCCAACACTGTAGTTGGCAACATATATTGTATGTGATCATTAGTAGGTTCTGGACAGTATGCTGTAAAATGTTTCTTGTTTGTTTTTCTTCGTTTAAATGACTTCACATCTATGAATTACTTCAAAATACACTCGGTTCTTATCGCAAAAAGAGTCCAAAACATGGCAGTGGTAAAGATCAAGAAAATAGGCAAATGTCTGTCTCTATGCAATTTGGAATTGTCGAAAAATAGACAAAACTATTTGGTTTTGCAGACAATAATCCAAATAGGAACGTTGTCTGATAATGCATAGAAGATACCACTGATAAATTGCATCAGGGGTGGAAAAATCCAGGGAGGCTCCTAACATTTTTCTTTCTGGCTTCTAACTACTTTATTTGTTCAGTCGTGTCTGACTCTCTGTGACCCAGGCACATCTTGTGTCTGGGTGTGCAAATCCATAACGTTTTCATGGCAAAGATACTGGAGTAGATTGCCAGTTCCTTCTCCAGAGGAGTGGGATTTGTCTAACCTCTCTGCTATGACTTGGGTGACCCAACATGGTATAGCTCACAAGCCCCTTCACCACAATAAGATAGCGATCTAGAAGGGGTCAGATTGCATAGCAGATGTATGATATATCATTGTTACTCCCTCCCTGGATCACTGTAGTCCAAACTTTACTATTATGCATTTAAAAAGAGCATGTTTGTTACATTACAAAAGTTTTTTTTTTTTTCTCCTCTCCTGGAAATTAATTTTATTTAATTGGAAAGAAAAAATAAAACAACAAACAGGCAGATTGTATTTGATCCACCTTGATCTTACCATTGAGTTAAGAGAAAGTGTTTATCTGATTTGCATTCAAACTAATGGAAACAAAAGCAATATGTTGCTGGTCAGACATCCATAAGGGTCATCTGTTTGCAGTAACCTATCAGGACCGAGGAGGAGAAAACAAACATACATATATAATTTAAAATGTGTTCTTTGAAAGGGTCATGGATATAATTATATTCTTTGTATCGGTGCCACATTTTGTTTATGCCTTTAAATAATGGTTTCAGAGCACAAAAACACATTCAGAAGTTTGGGTGCTTTTGGGGCTTGCCCTCTGCTGGCCAATGAGATCTACAGACTAAATTATGCTCTATGCATTTCCTATTGGTTTCAATGAATTGTAAACAGATTTTTTTTGTTCATGCAGAAAACAACTTTGCAGTGTTTATGTAGTGCAAGATATAGGTTTGTGGGCTACTGTGGCCATTTAAATATTGTAGTCCACCTCTGGACAGCACTTTATGTTCTCACCTTAGAAATACAAGAGAATACAGTCCATCATTTCCAGATAATAACCTGCTTTTTAAATGGATTATCTATTTGTAACTTGTAGGACCAGAAACTCCAGTTATGAAACTTGGTATTTCCTCTCTAGTACGTCTCTACATTTATTACATTCTACATACTTCCAAATTTATCAACTATTTCTTCCTTTACATTATCGCAATACATTTGTTACTTTCAGGATTATCAATTTAAGAAAGCAAATGTGTGCTATGGTATTTTACCCTTAAAGGGACATGGAAGATTTCTAGATTTTCGATAGGAATATACCTATGTATCTCTCCACTTTTGTGTACTTTATTGTATTAAGAAGTTCTTAAAGCTCTTTTTTTAGCCTAATTGGTTTCTCCCCTCTGCAGCTCATGAAGACAGTGTACTTCTAGTCACAGGGGTTGTACGGTCTCATAGCAACCAATCGGTGGCAATATTCAGCAACATGCTGATTGAGAGAGGTTACTGACTGGCTAATTTGAAACACTGCACTTCACAGTCTGTATATTTATGAGCTATAGCGGGCAGTTCCAAAGAGGTACACATTGTATGATTGATTTTAGGCAGAAAAAACAGAGCTTTTAAGCACTTAATATAAAGTAACATACAAGTAAATAGAGACTTTGGTATATTACATTTATATTCTTAGTGAAATCCAGAAACCTATGTACCTTTTTTAAGGGCATATTCAAAATAGCTCCTACATTCTTGCCCATGTGAGGTGCTTGGATGCCATTGATGCATATATGAAAATGGTTGGATAGGGTAATATCATGGCACACAATGCCATGGCACCCTAGGCATTTTCTATACCTGGAAATATAATTTGTATTCACTATCCTGTTCATCAGAAACATTAATCAAGTAGTGTTTCTGACATTTTATACCCAAAAAAAATAGTTACTTGTTTTGTACATTTTACTATCCAACAAAATCCAGAACTGAAGATGCTCAATAAACTGGTCCTAAATCAGTGCAACAACTCGTATGATCACAGTAACTGCGCTGCAGGGTAACACACGGTGCTTTTTTAGTTGCAGCTCCTCCAGCTAACGGGTCCCCAAGGCTAGTACATGTTATGTTCTGTTAGTCCATACAGTGTGCTAATAAGCAAATAAGAGAAACGCCAGCTTTAAGCTTGTATAAAAACATTTTGCTCAAAGAGGCTCTGGTAATAGAAGCCAAGAAAAAGAACGCAAAAAGATTTCCTGCCTCACTTCCCGCATCTGTGCCTTTTTTTTGTAACCTGCTCTTTGTTGGCTTTGTCTTGTTAAAAATATTCAGCTTGCAAGTGACTCGCACATGATGACCAAGAAAACTAAAGAGAAAAAAAAAAATAGTTTTTTATATAGTGCTTTAATGCAACCAGATTTCTTTATAATAAAAAGCATAGTCCTAAAAATCACAGTAGATTGCATTGTCTTTAATTTATTTTTCAGTTTAAGTGCTTGTAAGATTGTTATAGTATATCAATATATTATTACATCATCTTGGGGCAGAAAGACTGTCATAGTACTGTACATTTCTGGAAAACACTATGCTATATAAATCATAACCAGACACACACCCAAGAACTGCTGTTTTTGGTCACAAATTGTTCAAAAAAAAAAAGTTTAAATAACCAAAGAATATGGACATCAAGCACAACAGTATTTTGTAAGCATGGCTGTCAGTGTACTTGAGGCCAATTCAAATATAATCACTAATGTACTATTCCTTATTTGTACTACTGTACTTTGTACGGTGGAGGGCTTCTATCACTCTTAGCCCACCATATGTGAAACAATTGCTGTATAGAATTACTCTCTACAACAATCACCACACAAACCAGGCACTCGCACCATACTGAAGATCGGCAGTAACCATGAAACAGTGCTGTATGTGGTTAAGTGACCTGGTTTGTGAAAATCCATCCGTTGCTATGCCTAAAACTGTGAAATACAGTAAGCATATGCTTAAAAGGAACCATGTTTAAAATGATTTGGATTGACAGAGTGATGATGCATTATGTGGTCTACTTTGCATGTCCCACCCAGTTTTCCCAGACTGCAGTGCATATACTGTATTTCTGAGAAATTTGAGCAGGAAATACGTTTTTAGCAACTTATTTTTAGACATTCAAATAGAATCACTATGTACTATTCCTTATTTGTACTACTGTACTTTGTACGGTGGAGGGCTTCTATCACTCTTAGCCCACCATATGTGAAACAATTGCTCTATATATATATATATATATATATATATATATATATATATATATATATATATATATATATATATATATATATATATATATATATATATATATATATATACACTAATACATTTATAATCTACCACTATGAACTGCATATCACTCTCTTGTCCCCACCCCACCTCATGTTTTTTCTTCTCTGTGTAAAATAAGAGTTAAATGTGTTTTGACACACTTTGGGACTTGGGTCACATACAGCCCTTTAAATAAAACTGGTGCAGCCTCTCCGTAATATTATAATAGCAGCATGGAGAAGACCAATCTTCAAGAGATGCTCAGATCATTTTTATCCACAACTAGTCTTAACGAACACACACGTTTTTGTTTTTCAAAAGTACATACACTTGCTCGATAAAGTGCACATCATACAGTCTTGTTAATGTTCTAAAAAGCCAATGAGGAGAACCAACTCTCAGGTTGATTCTGGATAGAGAGTTAGTGTATATGTATTATAATGCTGCTAGAAGTCCTGGCTAAGTGTACTTTATGTCCTACCAGACCCCTGACATACAAAGATAGCGGTGTGGATATAGAGGCCGGTAACACCCTTGTACAGAAGATCAAACCACTTGCTGCAGCCACTGCTAGAACAGGTAAGGTGGTCTACTTACTAGCTGCTTTCACCTGACTCTGCTATATTTACGAGATTGAAGTGTTTGGGGGTCATTATCAGTCAATTATCAAATTAAGAGAATCTCCTGAAAACAAACCAACCTAGATTTGTTGGTAGGTGAGAACCAAAGGGCCCATCTAATCTTTCACCATCAGGACTTCGCAGTCACTCGCTCCCCAACTGAAAACTCATTTCTTATGGTGACTTTACTGAGTGCGTCCAAGATGACCGTCACACTTTTTACGCTTTTCAAAATCTCCATAAAATCTTCATGTAATACATCCAATTCTAAAGAACACAAAGCATATTCAGGTATCCAACATATCTATGGCTCCAAAGGAGGTCGCACTTGCAGCTGACTGAGGACTCTACAACAAGGTACTGGGGGAAGGCTGATACTGCTTGGGATCCTAGTTTTTAAATGCTTTTAAACTCCATCCTCATAAGCATATTCAGAAATATTCGCCTCACATACTGGATATGTACAAGTCTATAATGGCATAATACACCATAAAATAGGCCTCACATTTACTGTTGGCCATCCTACCTGTAATCTACCTCCTAAAGAATGCAGATATTAGCACTTCAAAAACTCTTAAGATCTCTAGTTTGATACATTTTTCACCAAACCTGGTCTTCTTGGCTGTTGTGTTCTGTTCCTTGTGCTTATAAAGAGAGTTGGATGCCCAAACTGTTTAAACTCACACTGTAGAGGAAACCTTCTGTATACTGCCAGTTTATTATATGCCACAAGGCAAAGCATTGATAGAGACATCCCTGGCATCTACCCTGAAATTCCTAGGAATCCACCGGAAAACACAGAGAAAGCAAGGATGGATAAAGATTTAAGACACTACACAAATCTGCTTTTCCCTAGCGCCAATTCACATTACCAGAGGAGATACTATATGAAGTCCAGTCTTTCCATTCAATACTAATCCCAGATGTTCTCTTTAAAAAACCCAGAGTTTCACCTCAAGCCTCTCGGCATGGCCCGTCGGAAGTGTATTAAACCATGCCAGACCTGTTTTAATCCTCACATTTAGCACTTATTAGAGACTTGGCTAGGTGAAAACTCTGCACCAATCAATCCGTTCTTTACTGTCCACGTTGGTACAGAAGGGGAGGAGTGGTGGCAATATTTTTCAAGACAACATTGAACTTAAGAACAAGCTCTGTAGGTAGAACTCAGTCGTTTTAAGTGTGTTGTCACCCTGAGTATTACAGGTCTTGGGTTCAAAGTCCTTTTAGTTTATTACCCACATGGAGATGGAAAGAAGTTTGTGCAAGAAATCAAACATTCAGTGCTTGGATTTATGGCAACAAGACCTTACCTGCACAATGGATGGCCTGGACCTCAATCAGGTAATTCAAGATTTCACTAATAAAATCAATCATCCATTTGTGGCTTTGAAACCTCATGGATTGACCAACATTTAATCAGGTTTGCAATTGCAACACCTTCATATAAGTCTCCTCCTATGCACAAGATACCTCCCACTTAGATGATATGGTCAAACTTGAAACTGAAACTTGATTTCTTGGATGTAGGGAATGCTTGTCATGATCTTTTTATTATTATTATTATTATTATTATGCTACAAGGAACAGCATTGCCCCTGCCTGCCTACGATCCTTCACTTTGCACAAATGTTCACCCTCTTTTGATAATACCCTGAAGGAATTAAAAAGAAAGGGAGGCACTATTGAACAATTTGCTTCTTGCTGATGAAACACTGCTTTATCTGTCCTTTGACCCAGATGGTTCAGCATCAACCAGTTCCTACTAATCCAATCTTTGCTCCTAAAATATGTCTTGAAGAGCTTCAACATTGGATTAGTAGGAACTGGTTGTCTTTTTGGGTTCAGCATCAAAGGTACATCAGATGGATCCCTTTAAGAGGATAGCAGCTTCCTTGGCCTAACTGGAGTGAAACATCAGCTTGGGGACTCCCACCTGTTCAAATGTAAATACATTTGCAATCTTGGGGTTGTTCTACATTGTGGTCGGACACTAAAGCATCAAGTGTCAGCTGTGATCAAGTCATCATTTTTGTGTCAAAAGAACAAAGCCAGGATCAAGCACCTGAATCCCCCAGAAGACTTCTCTTTATATTGTCGCTACCGGACTACAACAACTACCTTTTTATCTAGGATTTTCAATTACAGACAGTTGTTACAGAACACAGATGCAAGGTTATTGTCAAACTAACCTCTTTCCTGTTACATCATCCTTGTCCTCTGTTCCCTACACTGGCTCTCTGGAAAACGGACCATACGTTTTAAACTTGGTCTGCATGATGAACGCCCCAGCAACCTGAAGGAGCTTCTCACTCCTTAGATTCCGACTCGTGCTCCGTGTTCTGCAGCTAAAAATATATTAACCATCTCCAGATTATCTACACAAACCTTACAGCCCTGATTTTCGATGTGCAGCACCAAGATCCTGGAACGCTCCACCATACTCCGAGAAGCTCCTTTTTAAAAAAGAAACTAAAGACATGCTCATCACTCAGGCCTTGTAGTTATGACTGTATCTTGTTCTCCTCTCCTAAGTACTTTGATTCACTTCTGGGATAAAAGTGCTGTATAAATATATTATAAATTACCCAAAAGTTTAGCTTAAGTAAATCTCAGGATAGCCTTATGCTTCTCCCAGGCATGCATGAATTCCTTAACTGTTTGACCGTTCCACTTCTACTACAAGGATGTTGCACTTAACGGTTTCTGTAAATTATAATCATGACGCTCTTTCATTCCATTCTGTCTGGAAGATATTTTGCTCTTGAACTTTATGATGTCTTTGACATTAAAAGGTTTCACCTCCCTCTTGTCCTCTAACCTAAACAAATTAAGGTAGTAAAGATATTCCTAGGAGTTTCTACTTCCATGATATAAACACTGTTTCACAATTACACTTTTTTGTCATTTTCAAGTTGTTGTTTTTTTGTTTTTTTTACAAGATTACAATTTTCAATATTTTCCTTAATTGTGGAGTTTCTGAGTATCCAATCCATGTACAGCGGTGTCAACCTTACTGGCTTTCATCAATGACTGTTGTGGTGAACTACCTACTCATAAAGTCCACAACACAGGCTGAGATCCCGCTCCATGCTGATGATAGCCAGTAAGCTTGAAACAGCTGTACATGGATGGGATACTCCGCTTGTGTTTATTCCAACCTTGGCTTTGCATTAAAGCTGTGTACTACAGCATGGAAGACATGTTTGATAATGGCTATGGATTGAAGAGCGAGGCATTTATGGGCACATTTGCATGTTCCCAGCTCAGCTTCCCAGAATGCAGTGTAATAACAGTTTTTCTCTGAATTTTGAGCTGGATGAGGTTTTTAAACTTGTTTTAGACATTCAAGTGTGAACACAGATGTACTACTTATTTACTATATATATCTATCTAATAATAGTTAGCAATTATTTTTGTGCATTAAATATGTAGTTGTACCTTATTCTCCAGTATCGGTATTATACAATTTTATTAACCGCACTTAATACTTAGTTTAACGTTTTTAAATAATTTCTACTGTTGTCATCACTAGTCTCCATTCTGTGTAACGTTTTTAGTTTGCTTGTGAGCTGCTCAGAAGAGGGAGATTATTTTGTTTTTACCTTTTAAAGCCTAATTATGTCACCCACAGACCTTTTCTTTACATTACTTAGTCTAGGCTTCTATGTAACATATATCTTTCTACTTGACAGGATGTAATGCAGAGCTTGGAGGGTTTGCTGGTCTTTTTGACCTGAAAGCAGCTGGGTACAAAGATCCTATCCTAGTGTCTGGGACAGATGGTGTTGGAACCAAGTTGAAGGTAATAAGATATTAAATAACATCTGCTGAATGGGCTTCACCTTTAAAAATAGATATTGGACGCACACTGGTATGCAAAATAGATTTTTTCCAAGAAAGCCAATTTGTATTATAGTTTAATACATTTGTGGACCCTTAGTTAATTTTTCTACTACCTCAATAAATCAACTATATTTCAATGATGAATGTCAATATATATTGAACAATATTTTTTTTATCTATACAAAAAAAATGGATTCTGTACCTTGACTTTATTTTTATAGTTACATTTGGACCTAGGTAAATTGTGTAAAAAAAAAAAAAAAAACTATGAACTTCCACCTGATATGTTACAACATGAAATGTTGCAGTAGTATTAATTGCATGTCTAAATAATTAAGTCTGCAATTTAATTTATTTATTTAAAAAAAAATTATAATAATAATAATAAAAATAAAAAAAAATATATATATATATATATATATATATAAATATATATATATATATATATATATATATATTCCCAGAAATATGATCATCAGCCTTTTTCTTAATATATCATAAGATGGCTGTCTTGACGAATGCCTAGTCAGTTATCTCCCTTTTTTATAGATTGCACAAGCCTGTAACAAGCACGACACCATCGGTCAGGACCTGGTAGCGATGTGCGTCAATGACATCCTGGCACAAGGAGCAGAGCCGCTGTTTTTCCTGGATTATTTTGCCTGTGGATCATTAGATGTTGCAGTTGCTGAAGCGGTTGTGTCTGGAATAGCTAATGCTTGCAAACTGGCTGGATGCGCCCTCCTAGGTAATGTTCCATTCTTGTACACCACACCAATTTAACTCCTATAATATATAACATTTGAGATGACTATGGGGTCTTCCATGTTTACTGGCTACTTCTCATTTGCTTTATGTTTAATTTTTAGTCATTGATGTTCCTTAATGTGTACAAAGTATCCTCATGTGTAGAAGTGGCCACAAGTGAAGGCTTGTTGCTCATAAGTTCTAATTTGTGTATATCCTCTTATATCAGCACATATCTTTGTATATGCTGCATTTGATAGGTCAAGCCGTAAGGAAACGTAAGACTGATCCCTATCTGTTCTAAGACAGCAATGGAAATGGCTAAAGGCTAAATATAATTTCATATAACTACTAGTAAATTAAAGGTTGTGTTAACCTTTCTAAAATCGTCCCATTATCCATTTTTTTTTTTTTTTGTGTGCATTGTTTTTTACATACCCCTTTCTTTGCTTAACTGGAGTATTTTATATTTATTTTTTGACAAATATTAATACATCGCTCACTATTTTATAGTAACAATTTACTTGTTTGTATCAATTTTATTTTTTCCCGACTAAAATAAAAACAAAAAAAATGACATTTTGTATTATTATTTATATGTATTATTTATATAGAGATATATAGATGACATATACGTAAGAATGGGCTACCAAGGCTTTTTGTATAAGTTTGAATATAGAGAGCACAATTGTTTCTGTAACTTATTACAGTAAGGAGTATTTATTATTACTACTACAGTATTACACTGTATTAATACCATTACCACATATGAGCCATTATAGTATTGTTACTATTATTTTTATTTCAGAGTTGCATAAATATCCAGTTGAAAGTCTTTCCCAGGAACGTATCTTGTCCTTAATCCAGGGATCGCATATATATATATATATATAATCTCTTACTCTGGAGGTTTGCATATATACAGAGATTTACGATATATTTACAGAATATGTGTATATATAAAATACAATGTAGAGCTAAATCGGTTTAGGTACGAGCTTCCTGATCCATCAATATGATTACGATTTCGGGCGTGCGCAATATAAAACCACTTGCATCATTTGTCTTGTTGACAATTATATATTCTTATTGCTGTTACCCCACAGGAGGTGAAACGGCAGAAATGCCTGGCATGTATTCCCATGGGGAGTATGACCTGGCTGGGTTTGCTGTGGGAGCTGTGGAGAGAGCCCACATCCTGCCACAGCAAGAGAAGATTAAAGATGGAGACCTTGTTATTGGTATTGCTTCATCTGGAGTGCACAGCAATGGCTTTAGTCTTGTGAGGAAGATTCTGGAGAGATGTTCTCTTGATTTCTCCTCCCCAGCTCCTGAAGGGTTTGGGAGTCAGACATTCGGTAAGGTCTTCGGTGTTCACCATTTTTACAAATTCTATAAATGTTTGACATAACTCTTCTAAAAGTGAATGCTCGGTTGGCAAGTTACTGTAAGACTTTAAATGCATTATTTAGCCTTTTTTATTTTTTTTTGTATACATGTTTTAATTTGGTTAATTTAATGTGTCATCCTCAGAGCAATTGTTATATAACATTTCAACTTCACTTCCAAGAGTACTTCAGAGTAACTGTTTTGCACCTTCCTGTTTTCTCTCATGCACGATGTCATGTTTCACAGCTGTGCCTTAAGGCCATGCACACAGGAAGGGCCTTAGCATCACACCAGTAGTGTGGTTTGGAAGCAGACTGTGACATATTGTGTGTCTGCATGCAGCAGCATTGCACTTGCAGTGTGAACCCCCATCATGTGAAACATGGCACCAACATGAGAGAAAACAGGAAGAGAGGAGGCACTTCCAGAAAGCTGTTACTCTGGTGGCTTCTTACAAGTAAGTGAGGTGTACATTTTATATGATATTATGCACATTGCGTACAACAAAAAATAATCTAATAAAAACATTTTTTAGAGAAGTTTTTTGTTACTTTTTGCCTAAAGACTCCCTCTAAAACACAAAAAGGAAATATAGTCTAGCTCTCTAAATACTGTAAGTAGGATTACCTTTCAAAGAATGCAAAAGCACATTGTTTTTTTCTTTGTTGTGTCTGAAAGACAGTATGTGATTGTAGTATTAAATATATGGATTTGATTGTGTAAATGCCCTGGGGGACAATTAGTAATATCTAAATTATTATGCTCTTTCACATTCATGATATAAAATACATTTCATGTTAATTTAAAGAACCACTGTATAAGAGACCTGAAATTAGCTGATTTTTCAACCCTCTTTTTGACACCATGTCACAGGCTTCAGCTCCCCTACCTGAAGCTGCTCATTTACTGCACAGCTTCACTGGCACTTCTTGGGGAAATGTGCTGCACTTCTTACGATAGGCTGACTTGCAGCTGAAAGATCAAGTAAAAATAGTAGTTTTCACTGATGAAATATATAAGCATGGATCTACTTTCACTTTATTATATAAATTAGTCATAAAAACAAACGATTTGCGCCACCCACATAATTAGAAGTGCCACCCAACTTGAGAAGCAAATAACATATATTGTAAAACTATATACCCACCTGGCTGCTCCTGCATGACACACGGCTAGTACAAATTTCGGGGGAGAAGATTGCAATTCTAATGCTTTGGGCTATGTTCTAAACTAATTAAATAGAACTGTGAAAACTCCTCCATTGGATTCATGCGTCCATATCTTAGCTATGTATGGGAGATCTTATTTTTGTTAGAATATTGCTAGTTTGTAGCAACTTGCACAAGAGGGAAGAATTAGTAATTACCTTCCATACCCTTTCTCTTCTCCCCTCTGTGTTGTTTTATTTTGCAAAAAGATCAGAAAACAACATTCACCTAAATAGATAAGCAAATATACAAGGAATATCTATTTAAAATTTTAAAATGGAATAATGTCAACATTTAAAGGGAAAAAGTCACCCCAACAGGATGTTGGTTTAATTAAAGGCTGTGGCTGTATATTTTACGAACATGTTTTCTCTTCTGTAAAGCATTCCTGAGAAACACAGCATTACTAATAAGACTAGAGCATGAGACTAACGTGAGGCTTAATATTTCTTACATTTTTGGATGGGGCAGATGTTCTAACTGAATACCAACACTGGGCTTGTGGTTTTGGCTACCCAGACGACAAATTGGTAGATTGTGATTCTAAGTGTGATCAAAGCAGCTAATTAGTATTCAGGAGGACCTCCATCAGTATGAAAATATAAGTAATGAATTGATCAGGAATGTACAGCCAGTTTTTCATGCTCTTTATACTCCAAATACTTAGCCCAAAAACAGATTCTGCCTAATAGTACATTTTTAAACATGACCAATAATATTGATATATAAAAACAATTTTGGTATTAAGTATAAAATGTTAATTTGAATTACATTCACAATTATCTGTAATCATAGCTAGCGGGAACACATTTTGAAGTTTACAGCAGAAGTGCTATTGCAAATAACCATACTTATTTTCTTATTTCTAAATGTACAGTTTTTTAATAAGTTTATTTCAATATGATTGAATTCTACATTTTAGGGAACTCAAATCCCATATCCTTTAACTCGCCAACATATTCCGCAGCGCATACAACGACAGAGCTAAATTATTGCACAGAGGTGATGTTTATTACTTTTAGTAAAATGGTTTAAGCATTATGGTGACTGACCCATTTGTGTTTTTGCAGGAGAGCTATTGCTCACCCCAACTAGGATCTACAGCAAAACCCTTCTGCCTGTCCTTCGAGCTGGTCATGTCAAGGCCTTTGCACATATCACTGGAGGAGGCCTACTGGAAAACATCCCCAGGGTCCTGCCCTCCTCTCTTGAAGTTAATTTGGGTAAGAAAATATTCAAGTAGAGATTATCAGCAAGCTTTTGAAGTTATCCACAAATGTTTTGCGTTTTTCCTACATTTAATATTACCAGCTCGGGTTGTGTAACGGCCTTCACGGAGGCTCCTAATTTTATTGTTTCATGATTCAGAATAAACTTTCTACACTGGAACCCATTGCTCACCCTATTGTAGAGGTGGACAACAGGCAAACCGGGGGCCCCATGTAACCTTCAGATACTTCCCATGCAACCCTAGATTGTTTCCCGGAGTGGGAGCACATGCCTCTCCAACAATATATAGTTAGATACCATTAGATCTCACAAAAATGACCAAATAATACCAAATTTTACCACCAAACACTTCTCATTATCGACACCTCTATTACCAATTACTTGCCTACAATAATTTTCCTTTTGGGTAAAATAAAATGGTTTAAAGCCCTTTTAAAAACTGAGGCCACATATAAGGCACTTTAAATGAAGTAGGTTGTCAGTCCCTGTCCTACTGTGTTGTAAATAGAATAGCACCGTTTTATAAAAATATGACATGCAGATCAGGTTTTTGTTGATCTGAAAAAAAACACTTCTATTCTAAACCAGAAATAGACAGCAAAACATGGCAAAAATATGGGATCAGATAAGCCAGAACATCAAGAAACAAACTATAAAATATGATACCTTTTAGGTACAGTATTACAACAATAATAAATGACAAGCCACAAGCATGTTTAGAGGATATAAATACTTGGGCACGTTCATTTATATATGTGTGAATGCCTTACAACTCAAATATTCTGGAAAACAATACTAGAAAAGATAAAAAAAAATGTTTTCTTATGAATTAAATTTCTACCCAGTAATGTTACTGAATAGGCCTTTGGAAGGTATAGGGAAATTATAAAATAATTTTGTCGGGTTGTTTAGTTTAATATTACAAAGTGCTTGTTTACATATCTTATCATTTTATTAACAAGTGCTCTGGAAGAAGTGAGTGAAAACAAACGGCTCCTGCAAAGGTCTGCCACCTTTATGTACTATCCACCTACAGAATGTTTCTCAACAGCTCTTTTGTTAATAAAATTATATTTAGACTACCGACTTGCCTGTCAACAATGACGGCAATAAAATGTGATGGCTGGCAATGCAAGGCTCTCCCCCCTCTACCTTACTGTCTACTTTACACACTGAGCGCCTTTGCTGTTCTTTGCAGGCCTTGTCGAACCCGCCACTTTTATGCCTCGCAATTTTGGCACTCATTGTGAGCCTCTCCTCTACTTTACAGGCCTCGCGATGAGCACCTTCGGCACTCATCACAAGCCCTGCAATGAGCGCTCATTGCAGACAACGTCCAATCTGTCATTTTCGTGCCTTTGGCGCTCATTGCGTGGTATGTAATTAGTGCCTTTGGCCCTCATTGCATGCTTTTCCCCACTGTTACGTGTTTCAGCCTTGTTTTGATACTTTTTGAAAGCATTTACAGCCGCCATTTTTTTCCTCCCTTAGCCGATTTTCTTTCTCTGAAAAACGGCAATTAAGTGTCTAATTAGCTTGCAACCTCACTCACAGGCTCCTTGGCTCGCCCCCTGGGCTGTGTGAGTTTTTTTAAGTTTAATTTTTTAGTTTTTTGGGGGGTCTTCAGAGTTACGTGCTTGAAAAAAAATATTGGTCGTTAAATTCATAATTTATTTCAAAGTCTTGTGTGCCTTGTGATCAGCGCCAGAGTCCTACGTCCTTTGTCGCTGATCGCGGGCATCGCCATGAGCGCCTTCAATCTCCTTCCATTCTCCATCCGTGAAGCATCCTCGGCCAAATTACAGATATGACGGGACAGAGGACCCTGAAATTGCACAATTGCGAGGCCTGCAATGAGCGCCTTTGGCGCTCTTTGCAGCAAAGTTGTGCGAGCCTTGCGATGAGAGCCTGTGGCATGTGCAACCCCATATCTTTTAACATAGTGTTACCAACAAACTCGCAATACGACAACTATATATGTAATATGCAAACAAACACTTAAATAGTTTTATTTTTATATTAAAAACAGGGAAATGTCCATATTCCTTTAAGACAATTTTGTCATGTAACATTTAACTATTTTGTACTATAATTTTTTATGTTTATGTATTTACATTTATGATTTGTATAAAAAATATAATAAAATAAAAGCAACTTTTAGTCTTCTTGGAAAACTTGTTTTTATTTAATCTCTACAACATACACTACTTCCAGATGCTCTTTCTTGGGAGATGCCGCCCATTTTCTCCTGGCTGCAGAAAGCAGGTGGAGTGGCGATAGATGACATGGCACGAACCTTCAACTGTGGGATCGGTGGCATTCTGATCACGGAGAAGGACTCGGCTGAGCAGATATTGAAAGAATTGAAGATGGCCGGAGAACAAGCGTGGGCAATAGGATCTGTAGTGCCACGACAAACAGGTGTGTTACCAAAAGATACCACGGATCCATGATAGATAGGCCACATAAAGCTCACAGATTCAAATAACTGGAGTTGAAAAGAGTATAGTCTTGGAGAATGGGCTAGAACTAGCGAGCAAAGTAATCTTGAAGAGTGAGCTAGCGCTGAGGTGAAAACAAAAATATAACTTTGCGGAAAAAAGTCATTTTTTTATTGCAGTATGTCAACATTAAAGGGGTTATGGAAGGTTTCTGGATATAATATACCTGTGCATCTATTTACTTTTATGTACTTAATTTTGTTAAATGCTTATAGACTTGATTTTTACTGCTAAAATAAAACAAATAGTCCCTGTATGGGTCTGCCCTCTGCATCTCCCAATGAAACAGACTCTGCTGCATTTGCTTTGCGTGTCACTACACTGCACATCCAGCCCTATAGAGTCTGTGTCTGCATATGTGCAGTGAGCAGACCCATACAGGGACTGTTTGTATAATTTTAGGTAGTAAAAAATAGCTTATAAGCACTTCTTCATAAAATAAAGTACTTTATTATGGTACTTTATTTAATCTTATGGTGCAAGGAGATTTGGTTACTACCTCAATCCTCTGGATTTGCTCACCTGTGCACAGTAGGCAATTCTCAAATACTGGCCTGTGTGCTACTCTTCAGGATCCATTATGTCTATCCCTTTCCTACTGAGTGGATTGACCAGTTTATTGTCAAGTTTCTGAGTTTATAGTCACAAAGTACTGGGTGGCTTCAAAAGTCAATTAGTTTTAAGATGACATCCTCTATAAAATCATTTGTAAGATACTAGTGGCTTAGTGATAACAGTATACACAATACTGATAAGCTGCCTTTATTTTGGAACAAATCTTTATAATTTTAAAAATATATTCTAGGATCCTGCGGTGTTGTTATCCGAAATCTGACGGATGCGGTCGCCAGGGGGTGTCCTCCACTTCAGAGAAGTTCACTAAATCGGAACCAGCAGAATAAGATGAGAGTGGCCGTTCTGATATCTGGGACAGGTGAGACTGGTTTATTGTGGCATCCGGCAGATATCGGGCGACCTCACATTTGTGTTAAGATAATCCAGCACCGTTACAGAATTTAATATATTTTATCCGTTTTTGGAATTTGCCTCTAGATTGAATATGATTAATCTTTATTTGTAATGCGCCAACATATTCCTTATCGACGTAAAGTACAAGGCAAAAACTATTTTAACACATTGTTAAAAATGGAGGATCCCGTCTTTGAGCAAAAAAATCAAATGTACATACAGCTTTCCCTCGAAGCACCTTTATAAGATTGAAAACAAAATGAGTGATATTTTCATTTATTTAGAACTAAGCATAATAATCCTCATGCTCATATTATACCTTATACATTTATACAAGTGAAAACCTAAATGTTCTTTTATTTGAGTTAATATTACTCAGAACAAAGCTTGTTGCCTTGCAGTAAATGTACATTTCCTTTAAATTAATACCAATAGCCATATTAAATTCCCTCAACGTGTAAAACCTTAGCCTGTAGCATAGCCAAGGTTTTAGTTGATCATATTGATCTTTACTATTTAAATGCTACAAAAGCTGGACCATTGCAGTTGCTCTTTAATTAATCAATGGCGGACCTTTAACCATTTTACGATGCATTTTCTCTTTACTGTAAATATCTTCATGGATTTATAGGGTTTTATTCAAGTGTTTTGTGTATGAAACAAGTTCTTTTTTCCATTGTCCTTTTAAGGCACAAATCTTGAGGCTTTAATAAAGAGCACTAAGGCCCCGCAAAGTTCATCCTTTATTGCCCTGGTCATCTCTAACAAAGCTGGCGTGGCAGGACTGACGAAAGCCCAAGCAGCTGGAATCCCTACACAGGTGGGTGATGCGTTTCAGTACTTTAAATCATCTTTTTTTTTTTCTTTGTAAATTCTTTATTTCAATATTTTTTATTAGTGTTTTTACACAATTCAGTTATTCCTCCTGCATCCGTCCTTCTCTACAGCATGTAAAAAGAGCCCACTGACACATTATCAAATACCCTAATTTTGATGGAACAAAGAAAAAAATTGCCATGTCCCTTTAAATCCTAACAGGGAATCATTTAAATCCTTTATTTATAACATATGAAAATAGTATCAAATGAAAATAAAAGCAACTTCACTTTATTTTTACTGGTCTACATGATGCAGAACAGTATTGGTGAGTTTAGAGTCACTTTTAATGAAACAAACCCAAGTGAATCTGTCTACCTTTACAAAGTTGCATTTATTATATTTTATACAAGTGGTCACTATAGAATAACCTTAGGTCTGTAGGAATTTGCACAGAACATATAACATTGAGGGTTTATTCTGAACCTTTGTTGTAGGTCATTGACCACAAGTTGTACAAGAGTCGGGTGGAGTTTGACAATGCCGTGGATGATGTTCTTCAGGAGTTTTCTATCCAGCTGGTTTGCCTCGCCGGCTTCATGAGAATTTTATCTGCACCATTTGTGAAAAAATGGGAGGGTAAGTACCGTTATGATCTTAAGGACCGCTGTAGTTTGGGAAGAACCTCACAAGTAACAAATTAACACCATTAGCAGCTGTGTTCTTTGGTGGTCCGGTGGTTTGGATACAGTGCTTTCACCCCTGTGACCTGGGTTTGATTTCAGTCAGGGAACCAAGAGATCACATCACCCTGAAGATAAGCAGGGTTGTGCCTGGTCAGTACTTGGATGGGAGACCACCTAAGAATACCACAAGCTGTATGCTGAGGCTCACTGGAGAAGGAACTGGCAACCCACTCCAGTATCTCTGCCATAAATACCAAGTGCAACAGCATGATGCGTTGCGTCCATGATGTCCTGGAGAGTCAGGCACGACTGTACGACACACGATCATAAAAGCTTTTTAGAGAAAATCAACAATTGTATATTTCGTTGATGTATACATGTACATGTATAGTAAACTAATTGAAAAGAGCAATGGTTTGACATTCATAAATGACAAAACCGCCTTCACAAATAAGCTGTATCTGAAGTTTTTATTTTTATTTTGCTTCGTAGGTAAAGTGCTGAACGTCCACCCGTCATTGTTACCCTCTTTTAAAGGGGCAAATGCACATAAACTAGTCCTGGAAGCTGGTGTGAGAATCACAGGCTGCACCGTGCACTTTGTGGCTGTAAGTATCTGACTATCATCCGTATCCCCCCTGCAGGTAATTGTATTTGGTACAAATAATTATCCTGAACAATGAAGGGAATAAAACCCTGTTTATATATTTTGTACATTTTTGCTCACCTGAACATCTTAACGCAAACTTAAAAATGAACAGAAATTTTGATGGAGTATGACATCCAGTGTAACGTGATACTAAAATCAATTAGCTGTGTGTTATTATAACGCAGTCTGTACGCACGGATAGTATAAAACACAGCAGTGTTATTTTATGTGCACTTCCCAGTGTCTGGCTTTGTCTCTCCTGTGTGACCCTATGTAAATTGTATTATCATTAAAGGGATATGAGGGTTCCTGGATTTTGCTTGTAATGTGACATCCCTGTGTATCTATTTAATGTTATTAAGAAGTGCTTATAAGCTTATTTTTTTACTGCATGAAATTAAACAACAATATTTTCTGTATAATATTCTGGCAGGAGGAAGTTGATGCGGGAGCCATTATTTTCCAAGAGCCTGTTCCTGTGGAATTGGGCGATACAGAAGAGACCTTATCAGAACGAGTTAAGACGGCTGAGCACCGAGCCTTCCCAGCAGCCATGGAACTGGTGGCCAGTGGAGCCGTGAAACTGGGAGAGAACGGAAAACTGTGCTGGAACGCAACACAAAAATAGTACGTATTGTGATATAATGATCACGTATAGTATGAATAATGAGAAGGAACTGGCAACAAACTCCAGTATCTCTGCCATGAATACCAAATGGATCAGCATGATGTGTTGTGATCCATGAGGTCACGGAGAGTCGGACATGACTGAGCAACACAAACACAACACAAAGGACCAATGAATGTGAATTTATTTTTACATTGAATTAAAAGGAATCTTTCATACTTCCATAAAAAAAATGTTGTGAGATATATTAATTATTTGGGGTTTACTTGCTTTATTTTGCTACTCCTATTATTCAGTATAAATGCACCCATTTCCCCCCCGTTTTGTGTAGAGCTTCCAGGAGAACAAAAAAGCCTGAGATTACTGTTGGAGGTGGAACAATCACTATAGTGGACAAGGCCCACAGGGGAAGCCGCCAATCATGAGGTGTATAAGGGCAACCCTTTTATTGAGCAATATGAATGGCAAAATAAAGCAAGTAAGACTAAAATATTTCAAATATACACTAGACTTTTAGTTAACCGGCATCCATGAGGATTGGTAGATGCCGGATAACTGTAGATTCTGGTTGCTTGGGTTACTATTAAGATTTCTAGGTTAGCTGCACACAGGATGCTCTGCTAAGTATATTTGTCAGTGAGGGCTGTTCTAGCAGCAGCAGCTTTCACTCCTCACTTACAGAGAGGTACTGCGGGCTCGAGAATGCGGTGCTGACCCCGGGGAATGTAACCCCAACACTGCCCTGGCTCAGTCACTCATGCCTGTCTGCCTCCAGAGGTATACAGTGGATGAATCTAGCTGCTTGTAGGCATTTTGTGGCATGACAACCTGGCTCCTGACATTTGTAGAGCCCTGTAAATTTTTTATTTAAAGGACAGTATTCAATTTTTTTTTCTGGTGGCTTTTGTTGCTGAGAGTTTACTGTAGTATTAAAATGTTTATAAAGGTATAGAAGAGATTAATATTGAATCTGTGTTGCCAGAGTTGATTTCCCTTTAGCACACTGGATCTCTGTGTTTAGATGCCATATAATAATATTACTACTTACTAAAAGTGTTTTTTCATATACAGAAAATAAATAACAATACAAGCAAATACAATATATATTTTTTTTATTTCTATTTGGATGAAGATTCTTTTGGTGCTACCCTAATACATTGAAGGA
This sequence comes from Discoglossus pictus, assembly GCA_027410445.1. NCBI lineage: Eukaryota > Metazoa > Chordata > Amphibia > Anura > Alytidae > Discoglossus > Discoglossus pictus. The sequence goes on from CM050164.1 coordinate 35,698,548, forward strand.
AATTCATTATACTGACCACTCACCCTTTTGTTACTACCAATCATTAATTTTTATGAAACCAAATACCCCCCCCCCCCCCCCTTCTCATTTGGCTTGCTTCTACAACGTATACTTCTTTTTACCTTTTCTCCGTAGACTAATTACAAAGACTGAAGATTGATGAAACTTTCATGAATTTCAACTGCATTACTCTAGTACCAAGACGCCTTTCCTTGGAGGAGGACAAATGAAGACTATGGACAACTGATTTCAATTATATCCTTAATAGTTTGTAGAATTTAAAAACCTCTCCGACTAAATGTAATATCTACACTTTTAAGGAGAAGCTTTTAATTAACAATCTTTTGTAGTCTATGAACATTTTTGGTGAGAACTGCAATAGCAAGTGTCAAGACGTTCTAACTAACTGTAATTACTTCAATGCTTCTCTGGATCATAATCCAGTCTTCTTCTTCTATCCACCTGTACGGTTCTTGATTGGTTACATTTGTCACTTATAATTTTTTGGGTGCATAAAAGTTCACCTATTATATGTTATCCATTATTGGAAGGGAGATCAACCAGCATATTTTATAAATAATCTTATGCTTCTTGTCATGTGATAGCAGACTTTAAAAGAGCCCTTTTTCAGCAAAGAAATCAAGATCTGCTCAAGTGTGTGCTATAAGAAAAGAAACTGAGAGGGGATGCTTTCTGATAATGTTTTCCATGGATAACTTCATATTTCATTATATATAGTAATCACTAAACTTCGACACGGCTTTCAAATTTTCCAGTTAAACAAAGGGGGCCTTTGTCATGCCTTAGTTTATAACAATTACAAACCATGTATACTTGGACCAGCAAATAACCAAACGCTGGTAATGTCGCATTACTAGATATATATATATGGTTCTTTTTCAGTGTTCATTTACCTAAAAGAGATTAATAAAAGACATTGTCAAGGTATATGTTGCTAATGAAAAAGTTTTTGATATGATCAAGTAATTATAGGACATTACTGTGAACCTTTCCATCCTGTAGGAGTCATAGTACACTACATAGTACACTAACAGGGTATATATCTTGGGTTCTCAGCTGTATATGTGAAGAATTCTATTCAGTTGTTAAGTAAAAGTGAGATGCTCTGAGGTTTTACTTGTCCAGGTGTATGGAATGGGTTACTTGCCAATAGTTTGAGACCATTCCATTGACAAAGCAAAGAACATTAATCAAGAACATGCTGAACTTGGTAATAATCCTTGTTATTGGACTGCACGTACCCAGACTACAGCCCATTTATAGCACTGCTCCCTTTAGTATCTAAAGAGATGTTGGCTTTTGTAAAGCCTGGGTTATTTCCAAAACATGTCTAATCATTCCAAATCTGTCCTCGACTATGTTTCTGCAGTTATCACCTGAGATCAGGACTTCTGTTACACAATAAACATTTGTCTTGCCTTCTATGTGAAGATATTGTTCTTTTATTTGGAGATGGGCGAGTTTAGTCTTGGAGAAGGGGGGAGAGTGAGTATTGTCAATATGGAGATCATGGTAAGTAACTCAAAGCTAGAAACGAGTACTTCAGAGTTGTAATAATCTTAAATGTATGCTTACTAATGTCTGGGAAAAATGAGGGAGGTAGAATTATTAACAGTAAATAAATATCATATAGGAATTACTGAAATAGAGTGGGGTGATTCCCATAACCGGACAATTTATTTAAAGGGTTATAACATAATGAGAAGACTGGGGGAACCCTTGGTGAATAGTGACAATGGGAATGAACTTTCAAAAGCAATGTTGTAAGGGGTCAACAAAGACTCTTAATTTTGAAAAGACAAATTTTAAATGCCAATGGTCATTATTACACCATATAGACTGAACAAAGCACTTAAAGGTAAAATAAATGGATAACCTTTAAGGCACTGCTGAATAATCATACATATCAGTATATATCTTATGGAAATAAAAGTAAAGGAATTCAAGCACGACCTGTGAATAGGGAACAAAGGCAGCAAAAAAAGCAATTTGGTTGGCTAAGAATAGAAAACTTTAGGGTTCCTTAATGAGCTTCAGATACGTAAATGGAAAATGGCTAGAACAGAAAATATCGGAAGCTTAAAAAGTGATCTAAGCAGATTGATTAATAATGAACAAGAGAAAGTAGATGAGCTGAATAATTTTCTTCTGTGTACACCAGAGAGGTACCAATGGTTTAAGATACTGCAACAAATTGGGACCATTACAGAATAATTGGTTAACTCAAAAAGAAATCCAGAAGAGGCTTGAAAAAATAAATGTAAATAAAACACAGGGTCCAGATGGAATGCATCCAAGGGTCTGGACGGAACAGAGTTCTGTAATAGCCAATCCATTATTTCTAATATTTCAAGATTCTCCACTGGCTCAGTACCAGAAGAGCAGAGGTGATACCTCTTATTTAAGAAAGGGGCAAATTCAAGGAATTAAAGACCATTAAACATCGCCTAAATGGTGAGGAACACCTAAAATAGTGGGTAACGTCTTAGAAGGGTTGCTAAGGGACTGTGTTCAGGAATATACACATGTGCACAAGATAAGTAGGAGCCAACCCGGATTTATGAGGAATACATCATGCCAAACTAATCTAAATTGTTTATCTGTGGAGGTTAGTAGGGGCTTGGACCATTGCAACCCCGTTGGACTTTGAAGGCTTTTGATACAGTACCACATGGGAGGCTATTGTACAAAACAAAGGATAAAGGAAGCGAAGTAAATACAGTAAGGTCCATAAATATTGGGACATCGACACAATTCTAAACTGTTTGGCTCTATACACCACCACAATGGATTTGAAATGAAACTAACAAGATGTGCTTTAACTGCAGACTTTCAGCTTTAATTTGAGGGTATTAACATCCAAATCAGGTGAACGGTGTAGGAATTACAACAGTTTGTATATGTGCCTCCCACTTTTTAAGGGACCAAAAGTAATGGAACAATTGGCTGCTCAGCTGTTCCATGGCCAGGTGTGTGTTATTCCCTCATTATCCCATTTACAAAGAGCAGATACAAGCTCCAGTGTTCATTTCAAGTGTGCTATTTGCATTTGTTGCTGTTAACTCTCAATATGAGATCCAAAGAGCTGTCACTATCAGTGAAGCAAGCCATCATTAGGCTGAAAAAACAAAACAAACCCATCAGAGAGATAGCAAAAACATTAGGTGTGGCCAAATCAATTGTTTGGAACATACTTAAAATGAAAGAACGCACCGGTGAGCTCAGCAACACCAAAAGACCCGGAAGACCACGGAAAACAACTGTGGTGGATGACCGAATAATTATTTCCCTGGTGAAGAAAACACCCTTCACAGCAGTTGGCCAGATCAAGAACACTCTCCAGGAGGTAGGTGTATGTGTGTCAAAGTCAACAACCAAGAGAAGACTTCACCAGAGTAAATACAGAGGGTTCACCACAAGATGTAAACCATTGGTGAGCCTCAAAAACAGGAAGGCCAGGTTAGAGTTTTCCAAACACCTAAAAAAGCCTTCACAGTTCTGGAACAGTCCTATGGACAGATGAGACTAAGATCAACTTGTACCAGAGTGATGGGAAGAGAAGAGTATGGAGACGGAAAGGAACTGCTCATGATCCAAAGCATACCACCTCATCAGTGAAGCATGGTGGTGGTAGTGTCATGGCGTGGGCATGTATGGCTGCCAATGGAACTGGTTCTCTTGTATTTATTGATGATGTGACTGCTGACAAAAGCAGCAGGATGAATTCTGAAGTGTTTCGGGCAATATTATCTGCTCATATTCAGCCAAATGCTTCAGAACTCATTGGACGGCGCTTCACAGTGCAGATGGACAATGACCCGAAGCATACTGCAACAGCAACCAAAGAGTTTTTTAAGGGAAAGAAGTGGAATGTTATGCAATGGCCAAGTCAATCACCTGATCTGAATCCGATTGAGCATGCATTTCACTTGCTGAAGACAAAACTGAAGGGAAAATGCCCCAAGAACAAGCAGGAACTGAAGACAGTTGCAATAGAGCTCTGGCAGAGCATCACCAGGGATGAAACCCTGCGTCTGGTGATGTCTATGCGTTCCAGACTTCAGGCTGTAATTGACTGCAAAGGATTTGCAACCAAGTATTAAAAAGTGAAAAGTTTTATGACTGTTAATCTGTCCCATTACTTTTGGTCCCTTAAAAAGTGGGAGGCACATATACAAACTGTTGTAATTCCTACACCGTTCACCTGATTTGGACCTAAATACCCTCAAATTAAAGCTGAAAGTGAGCAGTTAAAGCACATCTTGTTCGTTTCATTTCAAATCCATTGTGGTGGTGTATAGAGACAAAAAGATTAGAATTATGTCGATGTCCCAATATTTATGGACCTGACTGTATATGCACATGGATAGAGAACTGGTTAAAGGAATGAAATGTAACCTACTCACATAGTCAAATTGGACTAATGTGGTAAGGTGGGTTCCTCAGGAAGGAAACAGATCATTCTGAGTACACTTTCATGTCTCACTCAGGCCAAAAGACCTGTTTTTATTATTTTATTGTAGCTAATGTTGTTGACATTTAAATGGGGCTGAAAATGTACCATGCGCCTCTGTTTTGTATAGAAAGTGTTTGCTCTTATTTTTTTTTCTGTGGAACCAAGAATGCTTCTTTGGTTTGATGATTGGTAATATGCACTAGTTGGTCTTTTTTGATGTACTCCATACATGTAGTGTATTTTTTAGTCTAAGCTGCAGAACATACTATTGGCTAAATCATCTTCAGGAAATGAAAACTGTTAGGAATTAAACTTAATCCTCTGGCTCAGACTTTTTGGGAAAAGCCAATTTCATGTGTATCAACAGTTTGGACAACCATCCCAAAGGGTCTGCTTTATGTTTTGGGCTTGGCAAAAGGAGAAAATCTGCAATGGCACTTTGCTAGGTTGTTTGATATCTCCACTTGTGTTGCTTTACAGTCAAGAAATGTATTCATGTCTGAGACCTGCATAAGGCTATCCATAGGTTTAATTACACTGAACTTTTAGGTAGATAGACCAAGCAGACTAAATAGTTTCTCTGTTACGTGCCATCTCATTGGCTCCTCCCTTCAATCACAGACATCCCGGACAATTGAAACTTAGAAAAGATGTAATGTGATTAATTGAGATTTCTTGGGATTTATTGATACCCAAAAGGAATTATGCATTTAGAAACCTTATCTTCTTCTACCAACTTGTGGGGCTGTTACTTCTACCATGAAGACCAGAAAAATAAAACTGTTTCAAGTTCCATCCAACTTTCCATTTTATAATTATTATTTTCTAAATGTCTATATATAAATGGTTACATTTTTATTCTCCCCACTTGACCTGTGATCAGCAAGCAAAAAGTATCTACTCGATTTAGAAGAAGATTCCACAGATGAAGCTAACAAATTTGATTTCATTGGGATTTCAAGACTATCCCTTTTCCAGAAAATTTTATTTTTATTGGTATATCTGTATACAATAGTTAAGTGGTAAGACCCATTACATAAAGAATAAGTGCATTTTTAAAAAGGTTAGTCTGTCTAAAAGAGTTTCATTGTACTTAACATGAAAACAGACGATGGAACAGTTGAGGTATAACTAGGAGCAAAGCCATTTTGTGAGTAAAATATATATTATATTTCTTTTCTATTTTAGCTTTACATGAATAGATCCAGTTTCTGTCAGTGTATAGTGTCCTTTCCTCTGGAGAACATTAGCAGTGTTATTGGGAGTTACCATTGTTAACATTCCTGTCTGGCTCTATTGTATTTTACTCATTAAGATAATCTTTTTATGCACAGGAACTGTATGTACCAACTTCTTTCACGCCCCTTTATATACTTACTAAAACATAGATTTTGATAACAGAGAATTACCTGAAGGTCAATCTAGTCTGCCCATTCTACATTCCCAAAAAGCATGATTAAAGGGAAAGTTTCACCTAAACATCAGAAGCTCTTATATCAAAGAACTCACTTTTAGAAGCTCAAATAAAGTCCTAGCACTTGCCTTTTTTTGGCAAAAAGACTTGTATGTATGTAATCTGTATGATGACACGAGTTGCTGAAAAACACAGAACCCCCCCCTTAAAACTCATCTTAAGTTTGATTGGCTTTTGAACCTTTAACCCAATCAGCTCAGCAACAAATATTAAGCTTAACATGGCGGCTTCCACACTATAAAGACATGAAAGAGCAGCTGGCAAACCAAGCAAGTTCTATAACTTTTATATAGTTAATCTTCACTTTTAAAGAAACTTACATTTAGGTGGAACGTGCCCTTTAATAAATGCTCAGAGCAGCTCCATGTATATCCCAGATGTGTTTGAAATGTCCTTACTTGTCCCTATTATATCCACTGGAAGGACGTTTGGTACTCTTAAACCCATTCTGTAATGTTATACTGCATATATTATCAAATCTTCACATATTCCTCTTTTTTTTAAATCTATCTCTCCTGAATTTTATTAAATCCTTTAATACATTTGAAGGTTTCCATCAAGTTATATGTTATATGTCATATATAAGATAGTTGAAAGGGAAAATGAAAGATCAACTTACATTTCTACCCCAAGCATTCAAAATGGTTAGAAACCTCTAAGGTAGACCTTTATGCCATTTTACAGTGATAACAATAAACCTTGGCAGCCAAGTGGTTGATTAACTATGTTGTTGTTTTTTGCTATCTCATATAAGTACATAATACAGATTTAAACCTGTGCTTTCTATGATCATATATTTGATTTCTAGTTTCCAATTTCAGTCACTGAATGTCCAACAGATGCCGCCATTTTCATTTAACCGCACTGCACCACTGGCCACCAGCTGTACAGCCTTGGCCACTGCTCTCTGCTTTGCTTCTTCCATTTGTTCATTTACAAAGTCCTCTGTATCCTCTGTTTTTAGTGTTAGAGTCTCTTGTAGAACTACAGGTCCAGGGGCAGCTCCATCCTAGGATAAGAGTAAGGCCAATTATCAGAAAGGAATTTATCACTGTTTAAAGTACCTCTGTGATTATATTTTTAAGAATTACACTGGAAAAATGAGCAACATTCCATTTAAATTTAGTAAAATATAAAAGTTGAGTTTATTTGTTGCTATCTAAAACTATTTTATTTTTTAGAAGACCATAAAGTCAAAAATGTCCTATTCCATTGCATCTATGTCTAATTTATTTATGAAAGTGGCAGCCAGGAATTCCTAAAACTTCAAAACCTCACCTTGAAATAAGTTGTTTTTAAGATGCTCATTCCATTGTAAAAACAGGTCATTATATTTAACAATCAGTGATAATACTGTAAATACTTACATGCATGAAACAGATGGTGCAGCCAGTGACCCTTATTCCTGTCTGAGGGACTTGGTGCTTTACATTTTCCATTTTAAATGATGGTGAAAGTGACGGATAGAGGATCAGCAGCTTTCCTAAAATGATAAAGCATTCAAAGTGATAATACCTTCAGGAAATGCCAAATAAATAAATAAATATAGTCAGTAGCTGCAGGCTAGCTTTCCATTTGTCCCATTGAAAGCATTGACAGTTTTAGCTATTATCCTCTGCATTCAAAGGGCCTCATTCTATTATCGGCCGCAGCCGTTGCGGGGCCGCAAGGACCGGCCGCAAGCTATTCGGCTATTCTATTCCCTTACGGCCGGGGATTCCGGCAGGCTTGCGGCCGGTGCCTTGCTATCTCTTGCGGCCGATCGTGCCGGAGGAAAGCCTTTGATCTAAAACGGCCGCAAGAGATTTGCAATTCAATTGCTCCGGGAAACCTCTCTGCAAGGCTAAAAACGAGCCGCAGTTACTTGCAGGAAAAAGGTCTCGCTAGCACCAATTAAGCACATAAAATAGCTCAAATAAAGCCATCCTGCACTTTGAGAAGACTATAAAGGGATTTTAGGTGTTAGAAAAAATAGCACATAATTATCCTGTACTCAAATCCGTAAAATATTTAATTTTTAATATCCGTAAAATATACATGTAAAAAGTCCAGAGTGCTTGGAGCACCTCAGACACCCCCCCGCCGCAGCCGGCAAATAAACAGTTAATTTGAACTCGGGTTTGGGCAGATGTGCAAGCTTGAGAGTGGGTTCCTTTTAATCCTCATGTCCCCCAATATGATCCCTAGCATTTACAGAGCTGTACAGTGCAGGCTTGAATTTATTTTTCAGTTTTTATATTTCACAGATTACGGCCGGTTCCAAGATATGCGGCCGGCCGTAAGAGGAGATCCTTGCGGGGGCCGTATAATAGAATCGCGAGTTAACTGAACCCTCGCAAGGAATCGCAGCCTTACGGCCGATTTACGGCCAATAATAGAATGAGGCCCATAGTCTCTTCCTGCCCAGGCAAGTTCAACAACAAGAAACAAAATGGTACATTTCATTGCATATCCAAGGTCATAAACTGAAGGCTGTTATACTTTTACATTCTAAAATATGTTGCCTATTTGTAGTTCTTGAAAATATATATTTTTATTTAATAATATAGTAGACTCTCAATAAATACACTGTTCCAGAGTATTCAGGAACTTTTTACCAAACAATGACCATACCAGAGCAACTAGATGATGTAGACGAGGGCAATCCATCTCCAGGTAAAATATAAGGGATCCCAGACCACTTTTCCTAAACATGTACGTGGCTGATGGTGGTTG